>CM038715.1:16232262-16437484 GCA_021613375.1 Megaleporinus macrocephalus
GTTGTTGCTTTGAGTGTGAGCGGCTTTGCAAAAAGTCAGGACGTTGTTGTTCTCTCTTGCTCCACTTGGCAAGCCGGACAGTCCTTCTTCCACACTGACTACCTCTGCAGGACAAGAAAGATGCAGCAGTCATTCCACAGATTGCACGTAATGGACATGCAAACACAGCATCTGTGCTGCACAGTTGTTCAGCAGATCTACATACTGGAACTTCTTGCGACACCATTCCCGAAAACCACACCTCAACGGACACAGTCCAAATGTATTGTTGAAATACAATTGTGTAATGTTCTATACTACGTTTGTCTTTTGATAGAAAATAAATACAATTGAACAATTTTTTTTGTGATTTTTACAATGATATATATATTGATAATAAAATTTTTTCCCATATTGCCCAGCCCTAACTCTACCAGTCAAAGGTTTTAGTACACTACCAGCCAAACGTTTTAGATCACTACCAGACAAACGTTTTAGATACACTACCAGACAAACGTTTTAGATACACTACCAGACAAACGTTTTAGTGCACTACCAGCCAAACGTTTCAGATCACTACCAGACAAACGTTTTAGATACACTACCAGACAAACGTTTTAGTGCACTACCAGCCAAACGTTTCAGATCACTACCAGACAAACGTTTTAGATACACTACCAGACAAACGTTTTAGTGCACTACCAGCCAAACGTTTCAGATCACTACCTGACAAACGTTTTAGTACACTACCAGCCAAACGTTTTAGATCACTACCAGACAAACGTTTTAGATCACTACCAGACAAACGTTTTAGTACACTACCAGACAAACGTTTTAGTACACTACCAGCCAAACGTTTTAGATCACTACCAGCCAAACGTTTTAGATCACTACCAGACAAACGTTTTAGTACACTACCAGACAAACGTTTTAGTACACTACCAGACAAACGTTTTAGATCACTACCAGTCAAACGTTTTAATACACTACCTGACAAACGTTTTAGTACACTACCAGCCAAACGTTTTAGATACACTACCAGACAAACGTTTTAGATACACTACCAGACAAACGTTTTAGTACACTACCAGACAAACGTTTTAGATCACTACCAGACAAACGTTTTAGTACACTACCAGACAAACGTTTTAGATCACTACCAGACAAACGTTTAAGTACACTACCAGTCAAACGTTTTAGATCACTTCCAGACAAACGTTTTAGATCACTACCAGCCAAACGTTTTAGATCACTACCAGTCAAACGTTTCAGTACACTACCAGCCAAACGTTTTAGATCCCTACCAGACAAACGTTTTAGTACACTATATGTAGTAAAACGTTTGACTGGTAGTTTATTAAAACGTTTGACTGGTAGTTTATTAAAACGTTTGACTGGTAGTGTGCTAAAACGTTTGGCTGGTAGTGTACTGAAACGTTTGACTGTTATGCCAACATATGTGCAAACAGCTCAGGCTCTGGTTGAACTGATCAGATACATGAGTCTTTCGCTCATAGACCAGGTTGCTTCTCGGGGAGCGATAATGAAAGTACTGTCATGCAGTACAGGTGCAATGATCTCTCTGTTCTGTGATATTAACACCTCACTTGTGCAAAATGTCAGATACTTAATCTTCTCAGTATCTCTGTCAGCAGCCCATTACAGTGTCTGATTCAAGCTCACCTCTCTCTATAACCTGTCGCAGGTCTGACTGTCATCACCCACGTGTCACGCTGGCAGCTCCCGAGGTCCAAGCTGGAGAGGAGTTGAGCCCTGGCAGCATGGTGTCTGCAGTGGCCTCAGGCTCCGCTCCCAGCCCCCAGAGTGAGGCCGTCACCAGTGAACTACAGGAGCTCTCTCTGCAGTCCATTCCCAGTCTGCTGCCGTTGAGCGAGAGGAAGAATGGTGAGTTGAGCTGATGCTTCACAGATAATGTTTTACAGTTGGAAAAATTCTGACAACAGTTTGAGTTGATTTTTTTATTTGTTAAAGAAAATTCAGTTTATCATGAAAGGATTCAATTAAATAATTTTGGTGCAGAATACGTTTTGAACAGTGCATAGTAGGTGTGTGTTTAAAAAATAGATTTTTCGATTCAAATCGATCTTCATTTGAATAATCCGATATTGAGTCGTATAAACCCGAGATCAATCTTTAAAATTAGCATTCCAACTTGGCTTGAACAACAGTGTTACGAACACAGCACCTAAAGATCAGAGTGTTGTAAAGCTGCCTTCCAAAGAAGAGGACCTGTGTCTATGACTGAGGGCACTAAATTTAAAACATCCACTCAAACCTCTGTATGTCTGTTCTTACCATTCTGTGGAGGAGAACCAGCACCAGAGCATCCTTATCCAGAGAAATGTCTCGCTTATAAGGCTCAGAGGAAGCAGACATGTTGGGTGCTTGCAAGTTAAGTAACTGTTTTCTGATCAGTGTTCACCGCTAGGCTATCTGGGCTGTAGCTAACACCCACACAGAGTGGCTTGGGTAGCTGGCTTGACTTGGGTTTAACCGGCTTTCAGAAATATAAACTCACTGTCTGTGTGTAGGAGTACATGGCCGACCTTCCCACTGTGCAGGTACTGATACGCTTCACTACTTGTATAGTTTTTTTTATTGCCGAACCGTCTACACCTTCCGTGAACACAAAATAATTAAAAACGTCGCAGTAAGTAAGCTCAGACCACCTTTTCATATCATCCACCCACTGTGTTATTAACCTTGGATGAGACAGTGTTGTCCCATTCGAACTTCTTATTGTCTCTCTGGCGCCTACCATGGAACTGTATTCATTTTGGTTAGCTGAGCGGAAGTTCTAACACAAAGGCGGAAGAAACACACGCTTGAAAGTGGGTGTGGTGAAATACGATGAATATAAGCATAAACACTCATGTTTTTAGTAACGGTAGGTTGAGTGTTCCTTGTACACTTACCACATTAGTTCTCTGAAATTCTCTTTTCATATTTAAACAAAACATATTATTGTAACTGAAATATCCCTAAATGAATCGATATTGAATTGAATCGAATCGGAAATCGAATTGAATTGAGACCTTGTGAATCGGGATCGAATCGATCTGGGAAATTAGTGGCAATACCCAGCCCTAGTGTATAGTCTATAAATGTAGAAAGCCTTTACTTTAATTGAAAATACTGATATTTGCAATTAGTGCAAGAATTGTATTTTGAGCAACAAGCAGTGTTATTGTACAAGTAGGTGTTTTCAGAATCAAGACAGTGAGTATATTAGTGCTTTGGATTGTTATACAGCTGTATAATACGCAACTGTGAATTTATCTTTTTGTGCGTTGCATGTTTGTGTGTTCTCTTGCTCCCCCTACAAATTCTGTTGTGATTTTGTTCATCAAGAACGTTTTTTTGTATCCATTATTGATCTATGGTTTGCTGTCCTATCTGAGAGCAAGAGTAGGCTGTGCTGTTGCTGCTTTTGAAAAATAGAGTTCACCATGAAAAGCCCACACATCTTGCCACATCCAGATATACTAGATTCATCAGCTTCTCTTACATAATGCTGTGATTTCAAATTCACTTTCAGTGAATTTCAGAATTGGCAGGATGTAAAAAGCTCTCTTTATGACAATTCATGTTGTGCTTTATGGACATGTCTGCACAGCTCCGTTGTATATCACTTTGCTGTTTTTACTGGCATCGTTAAATAAGACAAAGCTGGAAAAATACTGCAGATGAGAGCTAGAGTGATGAGTTTAATTACAGAGAAATTTCTCCATCAGATCATTGAGATTTGTACCGAGATACAGCCTATGAATACATGTGTGCAGTCGGGATCCTGCTGAGAATGAATTGCACTGACAGGGAAGTGCTTACCTGTTCGGGCCATGTTCCACCATCTAGTCCCTGGCCTGAAGCCACCACTCCCTTTCTTTCACACTTGTACCCTGGGGCTGTCCTGCACTAAGGGTTGTCTTCGCAGCAGAAGACATGTTTTTGCAGGACCCTCTCTTATCTGTTACACCAGAGACACTCTGACATAAGACTTGATGCCTGAAGTTATGAGCAGAGAATTGTCTGCTTTCTTGCGTAACCCTTTGCATGTATGCTGTTCTAGAGATTCTGCACTGCTGATCAAACTGTGAACATGGTCACTGCACTGTGGGTGTATTTGTGGGTGGATTAAGGCATTCGGCCTGTCTGTTAGTTATAAACAGAATACTGGTATTGCAGATATATTGTCACACACTGTGATTGCAGTATGTGCTGCAGTAAACATTGGCTTTAAATGATTGGTTTAGAACTCTGGGAGAACGGTGGCCGGCCAAGACACACAGTAATAATAAACTAAAGGAGGTCCTGTTCATATTTATTAATATCTGTGTGATGTCACCTGTGTGTGATCTGCTCTTGAGCGGGCTGTGAAACGTGTAGCCGGCATTTACACCGGACATTTTTCCATGTGTCTCAAATGCATCTCCAGTGACGGCGTGTGATTGGATGTTGTGACAGAAGGAAGGGCACCAACGCACATTTATTGCGTCAGTCTCTCGTCGCATTTGTGTCCCGTGAGTCCTGGTTTGCGTGAAGGTGAGGGCTGTTACAATGTGAATGCTGGATACATGGATAACTAACTCAAGGGAAACAAATGGGAGAGGAGACTGAAAAAAGCTATGCAGTGGCTTTAGCCTCCTACGTGCCAGTGCAGCTGATTAAGGAGGTCCTTCAACGCTCTTTGGGACATACTGAAGTGCTTTAGCCTTCATACTAAATGTTCTGTGTTCAGACGCTTACTTGACCACCTTCGAGGGTGATTTGAGTGACTGGATCAAAATGCGTCTCCGAGACGTCTCATTTTCACACCTCCACCGTGTCCACTTATGATCGAATCACACAGGACGTATGCTGGATATACAGTTAGGAATAACAGTAATAGTAATAATAATTATTTTTCATAATAGAGCACTTTACAGACAGGTGAGGAAGCTCAGCAGTGATGTATGAAAGTATATATGATCTTTTATTATTATGACAGTTCAGTAACAGCAAGGTAAGAAGGAATACATTCATAAACATGAAGAGTTAATCAAATGAAGTAAGAACGAATTAGGTAACTAATTTTAGATTAAATTAATAATCCAATGAAGTAATTGGATCAAATAAAAAACAAGGTCTTCCCACATAGGCCTGTCACAATTATTGCGTAACGGATCTTAAGTTATTTGAAATAGTGAGAAAGTCACAAAGCCAGATTTTTATTTTGAGCTAAATAAATGTAAACAAAATAAATTCTTCTATGTTTTTCTTTTCTTACATGGTTCTAACTTATTATCATGTGCTACATGTTTATGGGCAATATTTGTTTTGTAATTGAGTAACTAGTATAAATAACACAACTTTTAGCATGTGTGCATGCAGAACATCTGTTTCCCACACAAATGCAAGCTTTGGTTGTGTAACTGAAGAGTACAACCAGGTGGCAAAAGAGCAACGATAACGATAACAGTTAACAAATAAAGTGTTCTGCAGCCATGCAGAGGGGGCAGGAGAGATAGTCACAGGTCACACAAGTAAAGTGAAGGGGTACATTAGAAATAGGCTTGCAAGTAATTGTGAGGAAGTACAGGAATGGGGAAAGACACAGCAAGGGGAACAAGAGAGGAACGAAACAGGGTAGTTTTCCTAAAGATTAGATTGCATAACTTTGTATATAGAAGGAAAAGGGGCTGAATAGAAAACACTCGGCCAAGAGAGCTGGAGGGAGTGTTTTAGGGGCCAAAGGTGATCTGGAATGTGAGTTTTCTTTGCCGTCTGTGCTCTGACTTCTTAAACAGTGTCTTAAGGCTGGGGGCTGGACTCAACTTCTAACCAGAAGTGCTTCCACCCCCTTTTTGTGGGGGGAAAAAAGTTCTTTTTTAAGGAGCGGGAAAACTACGACTTGCTCTGGAGCTAGAAGTCAGACAGTTAGGCGTAAAGTAAGAAGGAAGAAACTGGCATATAGCAAGAACCAAATACTTGCACTGACACACACCCACTTAAGCTGGGCGTGCACTTACACGCCAGCACACCAGAGATTGGATGCAGTCAAAGGGAAGGTGAGAGGCACATAGACGCACCCTGCAGGTCTTGGGACAACTGTTGGATTTGTCTTCCTGCGCTCGCCACTTGCTTTCCTTCATTCATTTCTTTCTTGTCTTCTTTTTGTTTTTTCTTTTTGCCTGATTTTGATTTGCAAATGGATTGTTGAACTTGGTGAAAGATCTGTTTTCCTTCCTGGAGAAGGAAGGATATGGCCATACACTCAGGTACTGTCCTTAATTCTCTCTCTATGTAATTTGTGGAATTGCGCAGAGCCACTTCACAGGAGCTTGGTTGAGGGTGTGGTGACTGTTATTGAGGTTAACAGTGTTGTTGTTTAATGGCTAATCTTACTGTTCTTAGAAGCCGTGTACACGCTTTATTGCCCTATAAGCATTGAGGTTTCCCAAGAAACCTCTAAAATTAATCACTTAAAAGTACTTTCCACACCGCAGTCAGTCAATAGCTCATGCCACTGGAAGTGTAGAACTGTCACCAGATGTCAAAAGTTGTATTAAAAACATATAGAAAACATATTTTATACTTTTATATACATAGGACAGAATTACATAAGACTTAAAAGATTTTTTTCTCTCTAATTGGTTGCAAGTAAAACTTTGCAAAATGATGCTGTACCTGGACTTGTTCCAGCTGGAAGGGGTGGGACATGGAATGATGGATGGGTCTCTCTCTCTCTTGTGCGCTCTCCCTCTCGACCAGCTGAGTGTTCCCTGGGGACTAGGAGTGGAGCTCCAACCATTAGAGACCAAGAATCAGTCCACACACTGACATCAGTACAGAATGTCTGGGCTGGAAAAGAATCAGAGACATCCAACGAGTGTCTGTTTCAGGCCTTCAGGCCTGGTGTAGTAAATCATCAGATACTGATGCTGGTCTTTGTTAGGATCCAAACATAAGAATAGTTATATATCCAGACTTGAGGAAAGATGCAGTACTTTTGAGCTTCCTTTGCTTCTCGTTTTGTCTTCATGCTTCTGTTCCAGTGAATCATGTTGTGGTCCTACATTTACATGTCAAGGTATTGTCACCGGGTCATGAGGTTGACTCTTTAGATTAGGCTTGTGTTGAGTGCTTTTAAGTACTTCCCACACAGTAGCAGCGCCGGTAACTGAAACCGATGACAGTCAGTTATTATGTTGCTGTAGTATTGATTTTCAAATGCATTTTATAGACGTTACACTGATAGCTTTTTACAACTCTGTCTAGCTTGGAACAGATAGTGTCTGCTCATTGTGCCTTGAGCAGTGGCTACAACAAGTCTCTCAATACTGATGGCATCAGACAGTCAGTACAGGCATGATTCAGCCTGTAACATCTCGCATAACTGGGGCACTGCAGTACTGAACCACAAATATTCAAATGTTTTTGTTCCTGACGCTGTTTTGTTTTTCTCTATGGAGATGCTAAAGCACATGGGCCATTACGAGACGGCGTAAAGCATGCGTACTGTGAATTTTAAGACTGCATTAGAGTTGCTGTAGCGAGAAGGCAGCGGCCTTGCTGCTCTGTCTCTGAGCTGCTCTGTGGTTTTCTGTGTTATGTAACATGGTGGGCTAGATGCCAGGTCCTGCACGCTTACACAGGCCCAAAACAAGAGTGGGATGGATGGTGTAGGAAAACGAGAGAACGAAAGGCAATAACACAGAGCCCTACACGGAGAGAATAAGGTGCACAAAGCTCACTAATGGAGAAACAAAACATTGTACAATTAACATTTTTTTACTTCCAAAGATCATAGAACACAAGCACAGTTGTGAACCATGAAGATACTTCTCGTTGTTTCTTTGATGAACATGCAAACACAGGCCCAGACAGACCTTTCATAATATGGTGCTCTTTGTAAATGAAGCAGTCATATCCCTGAGCATTAGAAAGCGCTTCATTAGCCAGATATTCCTACAGCACTCCTTCTCATACATAGGCCAGTGCAGATGGACTAATTGTTAGACTTGGGAACTGTATTCTTTGTCATTTCTAAAACTTTTAGCTTAGAGTAGATGTAATATTTGCAATAAACATCATAGCCCTTTAGTCTTGAACTTCAGTTTTTTTGCTGTCTGATTAACTGCATTGAACATAATCAGTCTTGTATTTGTCTTCGGTAGGAATAGAGTGATGTAATACAGTAGCAAATTCCATTACGATGTGGCTAAGTGTTTTTCTTTGGTTTCAACCTCACCACTCATGTCTGGCTTTATTCTGAGGTATACGTTGTCATCTGTTCGAAGGATAGTTTGAAAACTAGTGAGGACGGTAGGGTTTAGGCAGCACTGTCCATCTGAACTAGGCCTGTGTGGTCCTGTTGAGCAGTACTGCAAGACCAGTAGGTTAAATTAAAGCCAGATCAGTTCAGAAATGCCAAGCATGCCCGTTGGAATGCAGTTGCCAGTTTATCAGTGTCACACATGAAGTGAACATGAAGACGTAAGAGATCAGCATGATATCTCAACCACGTTCATCACAAACAGGCCAGGGCTGTCTTTGCCACACTTGGAATAGAAAAGCTAACAATACAGTGGGTATGTACTTAAACAAGCTGGGAAAAAAAAGAAGAGAAAAAGATTTGAGTAGAAGAGCGTTTAGGTTTTAAGTGCAAACCAGCTTGTCAGGAGCTCAAAAGTAGGGCAGGGGATCGAGGGGAGCAGATTAAAATGATTTCAGCTGTCTGTTATGTAATATGCTATGACAAAAACAGCAAGCCTGGATGTGAACGTCCTCCCAAAACCTCATTTGCTGAATACACCCTAACCTCTTTCTTCTACTGCCTCGTATTACCACATGGAGGCAGTGAGATCAGATTTCATGTTCCTCTTTCTCTCTCCTTCTTTCTTCCTTTATTCTCCTTAAACATGGTGGTTAAGCTGCTTAGAAGTGATTTGTTCTTGTTTGCAGTCTCATCCCATTTTTTCTTTCTATTTTAAAGTAAACTGTGCGACTTGTGCATGTTTCTAGTGTTGTGATTTAGCATGGCTCACCCATTTCATTCTACCACAGTTTTTCCCCTGTGCTCAGCGTTTAAGGAAGTGATGTAGTGCTAAGACAACTATAAATGTTGTAGTCATGAGGACAGACAAGAGTAGAGGGAGAACAGTTGAACACAGAGATCCTTAAACTCGTCAACAGGTAAGAAGACATGAAGTAATGATTTGCTTTATGGTCTGTTGCTAGAGCTTGTGCACTTCCTAGTCTGAACAGGCTTGAGGAAAACATGTTTTTTAAAAATGATTTGATATGATACCTCAGACTCCCTTTGGGATGGAGGAGGCGATGAACTTTTTTTCCTTCCTGAGTACAGGACAGTGTGACTCAAATGCAGGAAGGCCGTACATGCGTGTGCAAGAAAACAGGGAGGAATGTTTTAAAAGTTTTACTAGGTGCAGTGAATTCTCAACACAAAGAATTTGAAGTGGGTCTGAGTTATAGGTATAATCTAAAGCCATGCTGTTTGAAATGGAATTGTTTTAGGAAGCGAGGTACTGTTAAGTGATTGCCAAGGAATTGGAATCCAGTGTGAATCTGCAGTGTCCATAGTTTGGCAGTAACCGTTCCAGAGTGAATGACCTGCTAAAAATGACAGAACCAGAAGCTCATATTATGTTTTGTGATATTGTATCGATTCTCAAAAACACAGTATTCCACAGATACACAGATTCCTGGCAGACAGTGAATCATTGTGGGTTGTGTTTAAACCTCTGATATAAAATCTAATATAATGCAGATAATTAAAGGGGTTCCACAAGTTCAATTCAAGGGCCAATCTTATTCAATAAATACATCAATGATGTCCCTACCTCCATCGCAGACTGTGAAATATACTTGTATGCAGATTATGCTATTTCATGCTGTTCTGCTGCTTCTGTACAAGCAGTTGTGTAGACACCCAAGTGCTGTTGATGCCTTACTAACTGTTCTCTATAAGCATGAACTAGTTTTAAATGTGAGGAAGACCAAATGCAAGTAAAATTAATTGGTTTTCTGTATGAAACAGCATGTGTTTTCCAATACCTGTTAGAGAAAGGGTTGCTGAGTGTACTCTGTAATCAATAATTTATTATGGTGATGTAATATACAGATATGAACCTGCCTCACACCCTCAGATTCAGTCATCAAGTTTACAATGCTCATTATTGCACATTATATCAGAACGTAGGTTGGTCCTTTCTGGCAGTGCACCAGGAAACACTCTGGCTTCTGTTTATCTACAGAGCACTCCCTGGCCACATGCCGTCATACGTCACATCTCCCGTCTGTAAATAAAGACAATTATCAAACCTTTACTGAGCTTGTCTGCAGTGCACCAGCAAGCTGGAATATTTTACTGCAATCACTAAACCTCTAACTTTCATTACTATCTTGTGTGAATTTGTTATTACTAATCAGTTTAATAGTTAAATTTGGTTTTCCTGATTTGTTGTATTTGTCTTAACATTTTCTCACTTTAATATTTATGCACTGTTTCAATAATATTCTCTCCGTCTTATTGTATTTTCATTTCTTTTATTATTACCAATTTACATTTACTCTCATCAGTCCTTCCTTTTTTGTATTAAGCTCTGAAACATTGTAAAAGAGAGAGACCCCGAATGTACAAATAAAGGCTGATTAACTGATATAAATTGATGTTGGGTCTTGCACGGATGAATTAGTATCACTTTTAGAATAATTACCAAAGGCGGTAAACAAATGAGCCTAATTTTTGTATTTCCAGCTACCGTTTCATCCAGGAAGAGGAAGAGCTCCCTGCAATTCCTATCTGAACCGCTAGGTGGAAATACATACCGTTTCCCACAGACTGACTAAAGCAGCGGCGTCGTGAGAAAAACATGCACTTATAGAAAGCATGTCGTCTGTCTAACAGTGTTTTACCGCATGTGACGCAGACTCATCCAGGACGTTTTAAAACCAAGACAAAGACATTTAACTCTACTAATCTGATACAACACTGCACGCGGCTGAATACCGTGAGTATCAGCAAACAGCAGAGCTAGCACGCGCAGCTGGCACAAAACAAATAACCCAGAATATCGTACAGACCAGAGCTGACCGGTAAGAACAGAACAGCAGCAGCAATTCAAGATCTACATTTAATCATTGCGGATTGTCGTTTTTAATAATGGTAAAAAATGTAATGACTGCAGTTTTTACTGCATTTATTTAAGTAGCTTTTTTCGTTTTAAATTAAGCGTCTAAATTGAATGATTGTAGTATTGGGGATATTTGTTTAATTTACTTTGTTTATTTACTGTTAATTTCGTTTAAAATATTGTGCTGTTTCATATGAGCTCATAAAAATAGTAATAAGCCAGTTTAGACCATGTTTCATGACTTGCTTTCGCTAAGAACTACATGTAGCCCTGCCGTTGCATATAGCCCCGCCCTTGATCGGTAGCAGCTATCGGCCGATCTTGCTAAAAGGTGATCAGCGATCGGAATCGGCCTCAAAAACACTGATCGGCCCATCTCTAACTGTAATCATTTCTAAACAGAACCGACATACTGTAAGCCCAAAACACGTACTGGAGCCCAAAACACTGTCAACATTGCTTTTGTTGTGCTCAATAGGTGAGCTAGAGTGAGCGCTTACTTATGCCACCACCCCATGTTAACACTGAAACGTGCTAAACAATAAAACACTAATAACTCTTGCAGCCATAATCCATACACAGTATTACTCATGTTGATAAACAGGTGCATGTGTACTTACTGTCTGTCATTTCATAGTCTGTGAATGTCTGGGACGCGCAGACTTTGGTCATGGTCATTCTCTGTGGTGCTTTGTTTAATCAAGGTGGTGTCTCGATGCTTGTGGGTAGATATGGGCTTATTGTAGGCTGTATTAGACTTCCTGTGAGGTGGCTTTCACATCTCACATCTAACACCGCAGAGCCTTGTACTTTGTTGCTAGCATGACATCAGTCCAGTAAAGCTTTTAGGGCTGGTGGAAATTTCACATAATCCATTACCATGTAGCGCTGAAATGTTATAGTAACAAATCCCTACATTTGTTACTATAACATTTCAGCGCTACATGGTAATGGATTATGTGCACTGCCCAGTCTCAAAAAGCTGTCACTCCCTAAGAATCCACAATAAGTAATAACGGCTGCGTTCCGCTGGACTGAACTCAGCTCTAGTTAATGATACAAAGAAACACGCCCTAGCACTCATATTTCTATACAGTGCCTTCTATTAACTTGCCTGAAATTCAAATGCAGTTTTATACCGGTTGGTTACCATTCCCTCAAAGGGGCCCCGGTACAGCAAAGCTTTTGTAACCCCCTCAGTTTTAGTTCATGTTTAACTGGAAAGCACCATAGAAATGTATGACAGCATGCAGAAGTGCTACTTATGATGATGGAAAACGAATGTCCATAGTTTCAAAAAAGCCTGGTGCGTTCCTCAACTTCGCCGTCGATTTTTATATATTGGTGCAAATGTGTGTGTCATCATAATTGTGCGTGTCTTAGTGCAAGGATATCTTTGAGTAATTCTATCCATTGCCTGCACAGGTGATACTGAGCTGAATATAGAGCCTTTTGGCCAGCTGGCCTTACTATTTAAAACTGGGAGAGGACCCAAGAGGGGGGCCGGGGTTGACCTCACTAGCATTCTGCAGGAGCCACTTACAGGACTGAGGCGAGGGTATACATACATACATGCTTGACAAGAGCTGGAAACGTCCCCCGAAAACTCTTGCACCTTGCATTGAGGCCGAACTGGAAAAGTCAAACGAGATTGTTATTTTTAGTAAACTTGCCCTTGACTTGTTAATGCACTCTTCCAAACTAGATTTCTGGCCGTCATCAGAAAGTCTAGTCGGTTTCACCCCTCAAGCAAGCAAAACAACCAGCTACAAACTTCTCGTGATGTGTAGAGGCAGGTGATTGTCTGAATGGTTGTAAAACAAAAACAGACCAATATGAGACAAAGAGGTATGCAAAAGCAAGAACACGAGGATATCTTATTTCTCGCTGCTTTAAATATAAAACTTTTGTTAAACTTCTAAATATAGGAGGCTGTGACTGTGATGCCTGTGTACTTCAGAAGGTCAGTGTGCCTGTCATATCATGGAATTAGTTAATTGCTGTATAAGTAATTCCAATTAAATTAGGTTTGTTTGTTGTTTGCGACTATATCGCCTGCATCTGCATTGTATCCAACATGCAAGGCTCAGTGGTCCGAAGTTGTTCTTGCTTGTTAGATGTTAATACTTAGTAACTACCTGACAGACACAACCCAAGCTCAAATAAACCTATAGCACTAAGCGGTGGTCAATTTCAGTAATTGTTGTTTAATATTTGAGTGTGTGTAGGGGGGAAGAAAGGCTCATTCTTGTCTCATTGTTGTCACAGTGAGCAGAGCAAGTGACTATTTGTTATTAGTGACAAACTGAATAAACGTTAGTGACTGATAGGGCTGTAGCAGTGAAATAATTTTTCACTGCGGTAAATTAACGGGGCTCCACACTTCGATATGCGACAGTATCGCCGTTTTTGTTGTTTTAACAAACGTATGCTGATTTAATGCGATATAAACACGTTTTATTGTAATTGTTTTTATATATTTTTATATAAATATTTTTATAACAAAGATGAACAGTTGTAGGACAAAATAAACCAAGGGTGTAGATTTGCTCTTGACATTGGTGGGGACCTATGAATCTACCACGCAACCATAGAGAGTTTCAACTGAAGTGAGACATGCTATTCTAGGAGACTGTAAGAGAGCTGACAGTTGGCAGTTTGTTGTGCAGTTCATTACCAAACCATGTTATTCACACAGAAGATGCTAGTCTGCTGTATGCTGTGCGCTAAAGCCTAGCGCTGCCATTAATGTTATTCTGGTGAACTTGACTTTAAGTGACTTACACGTTTCTTTGAAAAGCAGCTCCTTTTGTCCACCTTCCTTTTTCTTGCTACCATACTCACTCGCTTTTAACACCCACTTGTCACCCACGTTGTTAACCAAACGTAGCTACAGAGTCTCACGTGACAGCAGCGAAAGACACAGCCAATCACACTGGCCACATGTGTTATAGGGAGGCAGGACTCAAGTAGAGAACGTGATTTAACCCTTTCTGCACCTCTAGGTTAACGAGACATTGACAGTTCTGGTTTTTTTTGGGGAGGGGGGGGGTTGGGGGTGTCAAATTATTGGTGTGGACAATTCAATAATCTCTGGATATTGAACGCCCTTGAATTTAACAGTCCTTTATTATTAAATGTAGAACACGTGAGGCTAATGAAGCACAATAAGAACACTCCTTTACTCTTTCATGAAAATAACATCTAGCTTATAGCCTAGAACTATTATACGCTGTAAAAAGAAAGTAAATGAAGCAAAATGTTAAGGCAAATATAAAAATACGTCTTGCCAGGCGATTCGTGTTGCTTGTCAAATTTCTCAAGCATTGACTTGAATGCAGGTTTCTCGGCAGATGTCAGGCATTTATGTCTGTTACTTTCACAACTTCATTTCGAACCTCGCGCAAAGTATTCAGCCACTCCTGACTGTCGGCTGGAACCAAACCAGCCCGATCTGTTCCTTTCGAGGCTGCTCCAAGCCTTGGTGCTGGTGGGGGCAGTTGCGCTTCGATATCTGGATGATAGGTAGCTGGGTGGGATCTCAAATTCAATGTATTTCCCCGTATCACAGCAACCTTTCAGGCACAGATTTTGCATATTGCCTCATCTAAATTGGCTGGCTCTCCCTTTTCACTGGGTTGAAAACCGACATGTCACATTTGGTTTTTGACCAGAGGACCCGCCATTGTTTCCATAAAAAGGCCATCACTCAACAGTAAGTCACAACGAGCGAGAACAGTTGGCGTTTTTTATATATAATAATTAACATCCGCTGTATAGGCAGCGAAGTGGCTTAAGTGTAAAACAAGAAGGACCTTGCGTAAAGATGAAAACATGAACATCGTGTGACAGTTGCTTGCAATACCCAGGTCAATGGCGCGGTATTACAATATTGCGGTTATTGCGACAGTCCTAGTGACTGACCGCGTTCCCATTGTTATGGCTGATGTACAGCATAAATCAGACACTGTGGATGGAGCATCTAAGACTGAGACTGTTAATGCACTGAAGACCTTGAGTTCACCATGTATATGAACTGTGCATATGAGAAATAATATATGAGCTCTGCCTGTAAATGACTCTGAAATATGAACTATGAACAGGCCATAAACATTTCCTGGAAGGAACTCATTGATTTGTTAGACCTTGTCATATGTTGGTGCACGGTTCTGTTTTGTTTTGTTTTTTTCCGCTGATAATGAGACTGCATAAAGGTCGTGAAGAGTTTTGGCCACGGTCCTTGTTTTTTTTCTGTGTATGTGTTATACGAGTGGGCGCTTCAGTGTGGGCTGGTGTAATGGAGCCGAGAGAGGGTCTGCAGATTGTAATGAGTGAACGAGTGGCAACAGCTGAGGGAGACAGTGCAGTCATCGGCACTCAGCAGTCCTTCCTCTCCCTGCCTCTGTGTGTGTGTGGGTGTATGTGTGTGTATGCGTTGGGGGAGAGAGATAGAGGATGGTGCTACGAGAGCATGTTTGTCTTGCTTGAAGCTGGTGAAGTCCCATCCTCTCTGCTGCTGCTGCTGCTGCTCATCTTTTTTCTCTGCTTTCTCTGGATATAACTTATGGGTAGAGCCTCTGTGTTCAATTTGGAGACTTGCCATTTAACCCGGCTACAAGAAAAGAGGAAACTCAAGGGAGAAGGGAAGCGGAGGCGAATGGAAGCCCACCTTTTGACCAAACAGAAGAAGTAGAAACTCTGTGCTCTTCATTGTGTGAACTTCTTGGGTGCTTAATTGAGGAAATATTACTGTCCTTTTGAACAAATCCGACCATTATGGAGAAGTTCCACCTGTGATCAGCTGCACAAGAGACCTTTTTCACAAAAAAGCTGGAATACTGGTTTCTGTCGAGACGCTGACTGGGATCATTATCTTCAGCGCTGGCTTTAGATTCAGTCATGCTGGACACCAACCATTGCCTACACATTGATGCATCCTCTTTTGAGGATCAACCATCCAGAACTGATCAAGACAAGCAGTCTATGAGGCTGGACTATGACAGAAATGCGTATCATAGCCTTAAAGAAGGTGGGCTGGAAACATTACTTGACATTTGAAATTTGTGGCCCTTTAAGGCTGACACCAGAATGTGACTAGCGGCTTCAATAATTAGTAATTAATTAATAATTATTGATACAATTCGTGACTATTTTATACATTATATGTATGTTTAAGTATGTGATCAAACAAAGCTCAGAATTTTAAGTGATCTGTGCCACAAACTATGCTTTAGAATAAGAACATCTACAAATAATAGGTCAAGTCACACATCAGAAGCACTTTATGGGTATTCTGATTAAACAAGCAGTAGTAAGTTCTCCCAAATCCAGGCTGCAGTCTGAAAGAGCTTGCATGCTTTGTTGACAGGCAAAAGGAAAAGCATGCATCTTTTGTACAGTGATAGGAAATTAATGGCACACGTAAAACTCTGCACAATGAAATGTACCCCGGCAAGTCAAGTTAATGTGCTTAAAATATGGACACAGGCTATGCACCATTCAGCTTTAACTGCAAGTGCAAGTTTATAGTCCCAAATTTCAAGTACTCAAGTAATCTCCTAGCTATATGACTTGCATGTTGAATTTGTTTGAAGCACTGCTGAATAATATGACTGCAGTTTAAGGGGTTGAACAAGTTGTTTTAGCACAGGTCTTAAAGTCTTAGAGGTGAGGTCATTCCCCTGATAGTCTGTTAGAGTGCAAAGCCAAGAGTTAGAGCCAGGCTGACCTATGTGATGTGCCCAGCTCAGGGCCTTTGGGGACAAGAGACACATTTAATTGAACTCCCGAACTAGCAGGCTTGGGGATTAACCCAGTTGGCCACTCTGAGTTTGGGCTCTTGATTCTTTCCCTCTGACTCCAAAGGGCAAGTTGTTGTGAATATAAAAGTAGGACACTCTCTGAACTTAGTTCTCCCTTCTCTCTATCTAAGCAGAGAGCGCTAGCGTTTAAGGTGTCTGATTGACTCACAGTGGTGGTCCCAGTTTCTCAGGGAGGTGTTGAGTGGGGGTTGTGTTCCCTCAGAGGTGCACTTGGGACAGAAATAGTGGTTAACAGAGGAGGGGGTGTTTGAAGACTGCAGATAATGGTGGAATGAGAAGAATTTAGATGACACAGAGCAACAAAAGCATCCACTTTACAAGGGAGAGTGTACGAGGGGGGCTGTGTATGAACTAGTCCAGGCTGAATTGGGAGGGTGGGAGAATAGAATTCCCATCCGTTCCAGTCAGTTGTTGCTATACTTGTCCTTTGGCAAGTTTTGGCATGTCTGGTATTGTGTGGCACATGTGTATGTGAAGTGGAGAGAGTGAATGGTGCTATTGCTTCGTAAAGCCCCACTCTAATCCCATACACAGTGCCCATGAAGGTCAGAACAGCTGACCAGTGAACAGCGCAGTGCCATGCCCACGATGATGTCATTTACACAGAGCGACAGGTGTGCCCCAGCTATTGATTTCACAAAGAGTGGTGGTCCCACCAAAGCAAAGATGACTCCACTAAGACCACCAACATTTGGGTGATGTTTATGTGTGTATGCTTGAGCCGATAGACAATAGTATTTGGATTTGCTGACAGATCTGGTGCCTTGAATGTCAATTTGGTGGCTTTTTCTCATTCGTAATGTGTTTGTTTTTGTTTTTGGTTCTTGTACATTCTATAGCAATGCAAGTAACTTAAAAAATTATGTATTTCTTTATATAGAATTATTTTGTTACTAATTTATTTTGGTAGTGCCCGTAAACAGATAAATTCATGCTGCAACCTTCCTCTCACTCAACACCTTTCCCTGCAAAACATTGGTTTACATTGGTTACATTGACATAGCTGGCTGACACAAAAACGTGCTTAAACATTCCTTCATTTATTATTATGATTATTATTATTTATTTATTGGAAAGTCACTCTTGCCTGCCACTGTTGCCTGCCACCACTTCTCTCCAGCAATGCCGTTGTCTATCCATTGGACATTGGACTATTTCACAGAGTCCCAAATGCCTAGTGATATTATCCCATTTGTAGCTGGTCAGCCAATCAGTTTTGGTGTCTCAAGTTCGTTTCTTTAGTTTTGCTCCGAAGCTATCACGATAATGTTTGTAAAAAGTAAACACGCTTATTGGCACAAGCATTGTGCAAACCACATGCATAAACCTTCAACACACTTGCCTTAAACTGAACTGTGGTCTCAAGCCTCAAATTTCTCACATCAGAGTAGCTGCTTTGGCTCTTTCTAGCTGTGCAAAGTACTTTGTGGTCACTGTATTTCATATAAACATGCCTCGGCTGATCATATACAGTACGTTTTATGATTCATTGTTTTTCTAGAGGACTGGACTGAATGCATTGACATTATGACGTGTAAGAATGACTGATCTTACATTGTGTTGCTAAAAACAACAACAGAAAAAATAGTGATGCTGGCTCCACACCCCACCCATTTCACTGTTGAGCAATTTTGCCCTCTCTTGTGCCAGTGCAATGTTATGTTCCTGTTTTTGGCCCTGGTCGTCTTCCTCTCCCTTCATTGCTTTTGCGCTCAGTGGTACTCTTGTGTGAATTAAAGAAAACGGTCGAGCATGGAGAAACAGGAAGTGTGTAACAGCAAATAGCCACCATCTTTCACAGTCCCTCCCCTCTGTGTGTATTTTAGTGAGAGAGAGAAACAGAAAGAAACTCCCTTCAAACCCAAGACACAGTCATACCTCTGCCTCTGTGTACAAAACCTCTGAGCTGGAGGATGCGGAGGAACCATTGCGAGGCAAAGAGGGAGTCGTAACATTGCCATCCCAATGTGACTGCAGGGTGTGTTGTTTGAATTCTCTACTCTACTATACTAACATTTCTTCTTCTGTCCTCATGCAGTCCTCCAGCTCAAACTACAACAGAGGAGGACACGAGAGGAGCTTGTCAGCCAAGGAATCATGCCACGTAAGTTTCTTAGTTTTCTTCCAAAAGCTTCAAACCATGTTTGTTCATCTTCTCGCAGGCAGTTCTTATTTGTTTTTGCACCCAGTGCAGCTGTCATTGCAGTGCAGATGTCCAGCCTTGCAGCTGTCACAGCATTGCATGTTGCGTTGAATGTAAATGTCCTTGTGCAGTGTTGAGGAGTGTTTAACAAAGCAAGTCATTAAAGACCATATTTGCATATTTATAGGAATTTAAATACGAGAATTATTGTTGGCTTTATTTAATCAAATGACTTGACCAAAGCAAAGACTAAGGAAGGGTTGCGTTGTTGCCTCAGTTCAAGTGTGTTGCAAGACTTAAGCAAGTTTCATTGCTACTGCTTTTAATGGTATAGCAGTACCAATGGGGTTGTGTGGTTAATCCATTTAAGGTTGTATTGATAAGACTTTCTTAAAATTGATAATATTGCCAATATATAAGTTGGCAAAGTTAAGGCAGTGTTTCCTTAACTGTTCCACTCACACAGTTTCTTGCAACAGAGGTGTGCTTTTCATTGCATTGCATAAACAGCTAGTTTGAGCACTGAACACTTCGATTTACATATACCGCACTGCACTTTGCATAGCTTTAAGTAGTCAACGTTAAAGTTGTTGTTTTGGTTTGGTTGCATGGAGGTCCTGCTTGGTCTGGCCTTCGAGTGCCGTTGCTCAGTCATTGTGAAAAGGCCTGCTTGTGTTATCAGGTGGTCCTGCTTCCCCCTCTGTTTCCACTTCCTTATTCTGGGTTCTGCTCTTCAGACAAGAAGAGCCACACTGTTAACACTGCTCTCTGTTCTGCCTATCTGTATGAAGGAGGAAGTACCACTGCTGCTGCTACTGCTGAACTTCTTAGCTGCTGTACTTGGCTGTTATACGGACTGGCCACTAAAGGACTAAGAGCTTAGAATATCTGACCACTCGGGAACTGCAGTCTTACATTGGTGACACAGTCAAAAGTGACACCAGTAAAACATTTGATCAGTTCACCAAAACCAGTATTATTAAATCAAAATAAAGCAAGGCAAAACAATAGTTTACATAGGTTGGAGAGATAGAACAGTATGAAGTTATACTGTAATACAATGTGATGTGCTGCTAAATAAGGACATAGTGGCTCCATAAAGACTAACGACTATATAAACCACAGAACACATTCGCTTTTTGTCACTCGGCTATGCACTGTTAGATACAAGTCTTTATTTTCTAAACATTTGAAATTTGAACAACAGTCGGAAAAAAGCCTGGCCTTTTGGCCTCTTGACTAGACCATCATTAGGTTAACAGTAACCAAATCACTCCAGCTCCAAACGATACAGAACAGATTTTATTTTGGCTCTTTGTCTCTCCAATATCTCCTGCACTGTGGTGTGTGTGGCACTGATTGGATCTGTAGCCTGCTTGCTGAGCTAACATTAGGTTAGCTAGCATACTACAGATCCAGACACCATAGAACAGTTTTAATTTCACCTTTCTGTCCTTTCAGCAGTGCTGCACTTCACTCCCACAGATTTGAGTCATTCATCACATAAACCTAACGGCGCTTCAGTTAGCCAGAATCAAAACTGGTCCTCAGTAAGCAGAGTCACTTTCATACAGGAGTCCGACTCCTGCCGCTTTAAATGGGGAAAACCTCTGATCTCAAACCCGAAAGCCACACTAACATTTCAGAAGCATGTTTGAAATCCCTGGTAAATAAATAGTGCATAAATAATTTGTTACATTTGGCCCTATCAAAATGTGTTTTTTGTTATGGTGGGGGGTAGCGGGGGGTGGTTGAAGGTTTGGGATACTGCACATGACAGTAGAGGGCTTTTCCCACTAGAGGCTTTTTAGAAAGCTGATTGGCTGTTTTTATTGAAGGGCAGGACTTTCGCTGTAAACAGGCGCCACATGGACTGTTAAACCAATATTAATCAGCTCTTCTATACTCAGTAGCAGCACCCTGTATCATTTTGACAATGATGTATTTAAAGCCATGCACTGCACTTATTTAATCTCCATTTAAGCAAATTAAATGTATTATTTGATGGTTTTTAATTTTGTACCAGAGAAAGACCTGGCACAGAAGCAATGTAATGGCACTTTCACATGTTTTTTTTTCAGTATTAAAAAAAGTATTATTGAATAAGGTTGTAATATTTGGAAAGCATAAAAAATATAATACAGCCCAGCCATGGTTTAGATGCTTAAACCGATCATTTTTAGTAATATACTACTGTTGTGAGTTTGTACATATTGCAGGTGCCTTAAGCTTTGAAGTATATTAAAACGCTTTGTTGAAACAGTAACGTGACACGGTTAAGACTGTCCTATAATACACTAAAATAAGTAATTTAACTTCAACTTCTAACTGTTACATGAATGCTGTGATTCCTCAAACCCCCCCACACAACCACTCATCTGGAACTGCTACAGTCTTCACAGCAGACAGTAGAAACACTTTGTTGGGGTGCTTGTTTGCGTATGCTGTTGTTGCATGATGTTGCAAAAGACAATATCACAAATATCTCACAAATATTGTGCTCTCCTACTGACTTGCACAGTGTGTGGTTTGCTTGACGACACACCCTGGAAACGCTTGTGCATGTATTGTTCTAAGCACCACTGGCAAGCACTTACCCAAAAGTCATTACTGTCAGCACAATGGAGGAAAATGCAGGCCCTGATGACCACTAGGATGTGAGAACAGGTGGGGGTCTGTTTCCGCTATCACACTATGTTCCTGTAACATCTCCTGGGCTATTATAGGAGACCAGACAGCTGACCAACTCACACCGCTTCGTCTGTGCTCTGTCAGAATGGCTTGAAGTGGCATCATGACATCACATTAATTACCCATGCAGTTTTTAATTGTGATAACCCTTGTCGGGCACCTTGAGGCCAAGCCCGTCATTGAGGATATGTCATCATCTGTTAACCAATCAACTGTTGTGCCAGACTCAATGGCCACCCTGTAAAGTAGCCAGAAATAAATTTTTTTTAAAAAAAAGTTCTGTTTGTGCTCTTTTTGGTTATGGTTCGTTCACAGCAATAATCAAAATGGTTTGTTTTGTACTGCACAGCGATGCAGTACATTTCAACTGAACAGGGCTCTAGCTTTAGCTGGGGCATTGGAACGTGATCACAACCCCCCAGCCTCCCAAATGTAATATTGTAACTTCAGTCCAGGGAAACTAGTTTTGATTTTACTCTGAAAGCACCTTTCCTTTACTTTTCTTTCTGGTGTCCATTTTTTAACCCATTTGTTTGTGCAGCAATTCCTTATTTTCTCATTAAACTGTATATTTCCCTTTCCTGGTATCATATCATGCACACTGAGATATCTTGACTAATGTGACATTCAAATGTAAATAGAGACTTCTGCTTTCAGCATGTTCTTCAGTATCAGAGATGACTGTCAGCGTGTTCTAGTCAGACTCTGAATTCATCTGTGCTTCTGTCTGCAGCACTGAAGAGTCCGGCTGCTTTTCACGAGCAGAGAAAAAGTCTGGAGAGGGCACGGGTGAGTAACACGACCTTTTAATATCCCTGTTGCTTCTTAGTGAAATCCAAGTCCAACATAAGAAATAGAAGCACGAGATGCCTCATTTGTATGTCAGGTTATTAAAAAGCAGCTCACTTTTGTCCTCTCGTTTTTTCTCTGTCTTTCCTGCAGACTGAGGACTACCTGAAGAGGAAGATCAGGAGTCGGCCGGAGAGGTCAGAGCTGGTGAGGATGCACATTCTGGAGGGTGAGTATCAGACAGTGCCCTGTAACTTAGACTGTGGTAGAGGGACAGTCTACTTGTTTTAATTAGCTCATTTTAGAGGCATGAGTCACTGTATGCATTCAAGATCGTATCTGTCTGTGTGCTTGCAGTAGGGCTGGACAGTATATTAACTTTATCCTGTATATCGATATATGTTTGCACAAGATATACAATGAGACAATACTGCGTATATTGCTAAAGATAGATTATAGGTAGTTAGAGTTGCGTTAAAAAACATAAACCGATTCTCCTATAAAGTCGTGTCAGTGCATTTCTCTTCTCTTTCTCTGCATTTGCTCACTGCTTAGCCCCCACCACTCCCCATCCCTGTGCGTGTTTATCAGAACGTCATCGAGCTTTAGTTTATATTTCCAAATGCTTTAGCAGCTATGTTAGCCACACTGCACCAGCCCTCCTGGTCTCCTCGTTGTTCACACCATAACTGTACTATCTAATGATAAGTGTTTTATGAACACACAAAGGTAATAAGAGGAGATGTAGAGCGGTGATCTGTCTTGTACAGAGGTAGTACGGTGGGTGACCATGTTCCTAAAAATATGGTCCCTGTAGCAAAAATGAAACAAGAAGGTTTTGTCAACCTGGCCAGTTGCAAATTAAACCTTTATTTACATGCTGAAGAAGGAAACAAAGCCACTGCATTTTATTTTGATCACAGTCTATTTGAATAAAAGTGCTTTTGAGATCTCACATGCTTCTTTGACTTCTTAAAAAATGATTATATATATATATATATATATCATTCAACCTAGAAAAACAGAGGTATGATTATTGCTGTATATATAGGCTCTGCTCTATGTTGTCAAATAAAGAACAGACAAAATACAACAGGAACACATTTGTATTAGTATTAATAGTACTAAAATAGTATTAATTTAGTATTAATATAAAGATATTATGTTAACTTTATTTTGGATTTCATTTCAGAGCTCTTTGCAGTGCCGTTTTGCTCTTTATATCTGTTTGTTTTTGAAGCTGTAAATTGTGCCACCCACAGAGACTTCGGCAGAGCCCTCCCTGCAGGCCAAGCAGCTGAAGCTGAAGAGGGCTCGACTGGCTGATGACCTCAATGATAAGATCTCTCACCGGCCTGGCCCCATTGAGCTCATCCACAAGAACATCCTGCCTGTGCCCGCACTTATAGGTCAGCATTAGACCTATTACATCATGAACAGACTTCTTTGCACTGTGTCACTATCACAGTGCCCCGTCTAGGTCAACTGAGTCATTTATGTAGTCACTTTAGTTTCGCATTTACATCAAACGCAACACGAACAACAATTTGAGTCAATTTTCTTCCTCTACGTTCTTTTAGGTTCAGGGTCTCCAAAGGGGGATAATTCCTCACTGGATGAGGACAGCAGTGATGCCCTGTCACCTGATCAGCCAGGCAGTCAGGACTCCCCGCTAGGCCACGCCCCTCAGCACTCTCCCTCTGATATGCTCAATCTGAACCGAAACCCCTCACCCACACAGGTACATCGCAGGCTCTTTTTCTGGCCAGCTTAAGGTAGTAAACATGTATCAACATAGTAGAGTAGTGTTTCCTAACTCCAGTCCTGGAGCCACTCCCTGCATTGCATAGTTTTGTATTTTTCCTGCTCTGTGATTGCACAATATGTAGTTTGTATAGTGGTCATTGCCGGTATTGCTATTTGCAATCTTATCACCGTTTCAGAGGAGGATGTCTACGAATGTTGTGATGAAGGTTTTCATAGAAGGATATCGTCAAGACTATGCATGGCAGCAAATGCCATGCGAGTAGATTATTTAACATCACTTCTTCACTGCTACACTCATGCGTGTGTAGTCCAGAACAATTGGTGTATAGAATGGGACCAAAATCAAGATCATCAAAATACATTTAGACGAGTGAGAATGATGTAACTAACTAATGAACAACTTTCAGTTCCTCACTCAGGCTCCACCATCTCTGCCTAATGCTCCTGATTCCTCCCCTTCACAAAACCTGACCAATGGAACTCTGATGGCTGCAAGTGCCCGTCCTCCTACTGGACCTGCCAAAGTGAGTGGCACAGATCAAAGCGTTCTTGCGAACCTAAAAGTGACCCTCTTATTTCCCGTATTCTCCTTTTAATCTTCGTTGTGCATGTGTTATCCTTTCTGCTGCAGCCGCACTCAAAGTCCAGTGGCGATCGGCCTACTCAGCGCTCTAAGAAACCCAAAGAGAGCAAGCCGAAAGTGAAGAAGCTCAAATATCACCAGTACATCCCCCCTGATCAGAAGAATGACCGCGAGCCACCACCTCAGCTGGACTCATCTTATGCCAAGATCCTCCACCAGCAGCAGCTCTTTCTCCAGCTCCAGATCATCAGCCAGCAACAGCAGCACTACAATTATCACACCATCCTGCCTGCTCCCCCAAAGTAAGTGCTGTGTAGGTTAAGAAATGTTTACCGGCTTTTTTTTATTTATATACGTTTGTACACAGCACAGATGGGTAGGAACGGAAATAAAGAATCTGATATAGTTGGTGCAGCCTATAACAGTAACCACATGTAGCTTAATGTTAACATAAGAACCAGAATTCCAACTCCTTCTTTCAAATACTCAAATTTTCATAATGTAATAGACATTTGCACACTTAATTGTTTTTATATAACAATTTTACAAAATTTTATAAGTTGTAAGATTAGCAAGTATCAACGAGTTCTAAAGCTCCTGGTATTTCGAAAAGAAACTAAAGACCTTTTTAAAGACCTCTGTGTAAGTTTCTCACAGTGAGAATGAACTTTAACACTCTGCAAATTTTCAGGCTTCCTACTGAGCAACAGCAGCAACAGCCACCTGCCAATACCGGCCCCTCCCCTTCACGCTCAGTTTCCACACCCTCGGCTACACCGTCCACTCAGAACGGGTCTAATCGTCAGAGCCAGCCACCAGCGGGAGGAGCAAAGCCCAGTGTATTGCCTGCAAACTTGGATGAATTCAAAGTAAGTAAATTTTCTACTTAAGTTCTGCAGTGCTTCAGCGTCATGATACCAGTTTCAATACCAGTTTCCCGAATATTACTGATGTTCTTTTTTTCCAGGTTGCTGAGCTAAAGCAGGAGCTGAAGCTGAGGGGTTTGACAGTGTCTGGTACCAAGAACGATCTAATAGAAAGGCTGAAAAACTACCAAGAGCAGAATGGTGGTGCAGGACCAGCAGCAGGAACGATTAAACCGGCCCCAGCTATGCCTCAGCAAGTGGCAGCTCAGTCCTCTGCGTCTGTCTCGGCACCGCATCAATCCAAAGACGTTGCCGGGAAAGTGGCAGCCTTTTCCTTGGCGACAACTAACAAAGTCCATACTGCAGCTCCGCCCCAAATTATGCGCTTCAGCAGCACTAGCTCCTCCCCTCCTGTGTCTCCTACACCATCTGACCGCTCGCTGGCTGGACTGAGCGCGGATGAGACTAGCTGTAATGGGGATGTGTATGGAGAAATGGTAAGTTCTCTTTTCCACTCAGCAAGTATTTATAAATAGCTTTATGATGATCTCGTTGTCCAGTGTTGACCTTACAGCATATCACATCATATGTTTCAGTTCATCTTTTGTTTTTAATGTGCATGCTACAGTATATACCCACACATATATATATATATATATATATATATTCTGGTCACCCAGCAGTGTTGTGTGAACCGGCTAGAACATGTTATTTTCTTCTGTGTCCGTATCATTATGCTGGCCACTTGTTGCTAAGTAACAGCAGTAGTTTTTGTCTAAGCTGCTAGAACTACTTTTTGGCTGAAGGCAATGTGAATATTGAAAATCACACATTTGAAACAATGTGAATTATTTGCTTTTTATTATTTGCCATTTTACAGAATTGTTGTATAAACACTTTAGGTTGAGTGTTATTTGCAGTATCGCTATATTTTATTATTTGAAGTAGTTTTTTGCCAAAAACAAGCACACATGGTCAGCTACTTCAGTTTACAGGAAAACATTCCTAACACTCAAATCTGTTCAGTAAGTACATGAATTACTATATACACTTTAAATCAGAAGAAGTTGGGCCAGTATGGTAAACAATGTTACTTGCATTTACTTTGACTTCACACAGTGTGAATCCAAGATATTGTATGGTTTGCCTGGTCAGGCTCATTTCATTTGTTATTATATATATATATTTATTAATTCCTGCATTTTAGGTCTGCAACAAATTGGGTCTGTAAAGCATTTACCACTTTGTAATCCTGCCATTCCTTCTCATAACACTCAAAAGTCTTGGCACTGAGAATAAGAAGTGACACATATAAGAAGTAAACATATCTTTAGTGTACAACAGTTTTTTTATTTAAAAATTATCCACACATTCTCTACTGGGGACAGGTCAGAACTTCTTCATGGCAGCGTACGCTGCTCTAAAATCGGAATTTTTCACAAATCGAATTTTTCACATTAATTGCGAAGGGCACTGATACAGCACCGCACCATGACAGACCCTGGCTTTTGGACTTGTGGCTGACAGCAGTCTGGATAGTCCTTGCTATTTTGGTCCAGCATGCATTTTATCCAAAATACTGATGCATCTGACCACATGACATGCTTCCACTGTGTGATGGTCCATCCAGATGCCTCAGCCCAGAGAAGAGAACAACTTCTGGACATGGTTTACATAAGACTTCCTTTTTTGCTCAGTAAAGTTTTAAGTGGCATTTGTGAATGTAAGTCTGTTTTGTGGTGCTTGACAAAGGTTCGTAATTCCTTGGCCATGTGGTTATATCAGTTATTGTTATATGACGTTTCTGATGCAGTGCCATCTAAGGTCAACAACAACGCTTGCACTTTATGCACTGATTCTGTAAATTATTAGGCAAGTTAGAGGGAGAAATATGCACAAATCCTCCCAATCTTTCTCCCAATCCACAATGCCACACTTGTTGGCAAACTGGAGATCCTCTGCCCATCTTTGCTCTTAAAGACCCAAATCATGATTACAGTCACCTGTTGACATCACGTTTAAAATCACATCTTTGTTTGGTTCTTTAACCTGTTTACTGACCCTTAGTTGCCCCCGTCTCAAAGTTTTTTTGTGTTACAGGCAGAATTGTTGTGTGTTAACAAATAACATGTAGCTGATATGACAGAACATGTCTGCAATAAAATAAAAGTGAAAGTAAATGTATAAAGAATTTTTTTTAATTTGCATTTTCTATACCGTCCCAACATTTTCTGATTTGGGGTTGAACAGACCGCATTTACGTAAAGGTCGGGCCATTTTGTAAAATGCAAATAAACAAGACTTGTTCATTCTGCTGGAACCTTTATTAACTCACAGAAGCTTATTTGTGTTTTGTAAATATAAACAAATTTAGAAATTGATGCCTACAACACACTTAACAATTTGACAGAGACATGTTTACCACTGAGTTATATCACCTTTCCTTTTAATTAAAGGTTTAAGAATTCTATTCTTACATTTTAGCAAGTGGAATTTGTGCCCATTCCACCTTCCACAGTGTGTAGTCGTCATTATCCCCTTTTTACTTTTCTTGTTGCGCCATATGTCTTCAGTATTCGACAGGTCTGGACTGCAGGAAGGCTAGTAAAGCACATGCACTTGGAGTCTATAAAGCCAGACCTGTTTTAGCATGTACAGAATGAAGCCTGGCATTGTCTTGCTGAAATAACCGTGGACTTCCCAGGAAAAGACATTATCTTGATGGCAGTCTATGTATCTATGTTTCCACTTTCCACCTCAGAGTCAGTGGTTCCTTTATACCTATGCCAGTCACCCATTGCGTTGGCACCGATGCATCTCCATACCATGACAGATGTTGGCTTTTTCACTTTCTGTTGACAAAAGTCTGGATGGTCTGTTTCATCTTTGGCACAGAAAACATGGACTCATTTGACCACAGCACACATTTTCACAGTCTTTTGGGCCATCTAAGATAAACCTCTTCCCAGAGAACTTGGCAATGTTTCTGCTTAGAATTGATGTACAGCGTTCACCTTGTGCAATAGAGTTAGACAGTTCGGCACAAACTGTTTGGCACAAGTGGTGAGCCGCAACCCATTTTTGCTTGCAAAGACTGAACCTTTGGTAGTTGCTTCTTTTATACCTAATTATGATAACCTCACTTGTTACCAGTTCACCTGCTTATGTTTTAAAACCTTTAAACCTTTGGAAAGCTTTATTTCTATTAATTTTAAAAAGGTCTAAGAAAATTAACAAATTGTAGATTCTTGGTTTTATTGCACTTCATTAAATGTTTAAACTTTCCAGAAATGAGGTTAACTCACTAAACCTCTAAAGCCTCTCGTAATGTGAGAAATGTGGTTTAAGAGCAGTTTTGGAGATGTATTTGTAGAAAGGTTTGGATGACTATGGACTGTTTGTTAGAAATGTTAGCCTTTAGCCTAAAAGTCTTTCTCTCTTTCTGACCAGGTGAGCTCACCTCTCACACAGCTTACTCTGCACCCATCTCCTGAGCACCCCTCTCCAATCAAAGAGGAGCCTCTGGGCCAGCTGCAGTCTTCATGCTGCCTGTCTCGTCCCACCCCTGTCCCACCTCCACTTCCTCAGCCTCAAGAGCCCCCGCTGGCCTCCCCTCTGGGACCCACAGCACTTATTCTGGACAAAGACCAGATGCTCCAGGAGAAAGACAAGCAAATCGAGGAGCTGACGCGCATGCTGAGGCAAAAACAGCAGCTGGTGGAGACGCTGCGGTCTCAGCTGGAGCAGGGCAAGCGCGGAGCAGCCACGGACGGCACGGACAGCATAATGAACACGGACAGAGCAGCTCTGCCCAACGGAGAGGCAGTGAAAGTGAAGGAGGAGGCAAAGGAGGACATGGAGACATCAGCAGAGCCTCAGCCGCAGTCGCAGAGGAAGGCGCAGTCTCAGTGCTCTCAGCAGACACTGCTCAAACTGCAGCAGATCCACCGGCTTCAGGTACAGCAACAGCAGCAGCAACTGCAGGCAGAGCAGACGAAACGGCAGCAGCAGCAGCCCAAGTCACAGTTGCTGCAACAACAGAAGCTGCAACAGCTAATCATCCAACAGAGCCAGCAGAAGCAGAAGCAGCTGCAGGCCAATCAGAGGAAGCAGCAAAGGCCACAAAAGCAACAGCAGCACAAAGAACAACCGTTACAGACACAACAGGTCAGTCAGGTTGTGTGAAATGGTAAAGAGTGCAAAACGTGTTTAATAGTAGTTAGACCTTAGAAAATCCAATTGTCTGCATTTCCACACACATACATTATGATATGAGGCTTTTAATGGGCGTGTCAGTTATGCTTATATACTTTTGTCTTCAGAGCTCTAACTCCTGCCTTGTGTTTCACAGATCTCACAAGTGTTTATCAACCAACAGACTGGCACTCAAGTAACCACTTCTTTCCCATTGGATCTTCTGAAAGCTCACCCAGCACCCACTCTTGTCACAGATGGCAATGGCAACCATTACCTGATTGCACTTGCCAATAACAGCGTGGAGAGCCTGAATGGTGAATCTTCTCAAAACAAAACCAATGGACGTATCACCCTACAGGTAAGGTGCATGAGTACCACCATTGTCCTAATATGGTTTCAGTTTTTCTTTCTGTTTTGTCTAAATGAACTGGCAGTCACACGGAAGCACACCTTAATAACTACTTCTTGGTGGTGTTTTTGTTTCAGAGGCTGCAGTCCACCCCTGTCAAGCTACCCAGCCAGTCACCTCATGAAGTGGCTAATTCTGTGAACCAGTCCCAGCAGCCCCAGCAAGCTACTCCTGTCAAACAGCCCAGTCCAAAAGTAAGTGCGCTCAATTTCACCACAATACATAGTGTATCAGTCGTTCATTTGACTGAGAGCAGGCATTCTCTGCACACCAATAATAACGTACCAGTCACGTTCAATTTTAAGGTACTGTAGTATGTAATCAGCCGTAATCCCTCCTGCAGGTGCAGAAGAGAGCTCTGCATTTGGAGACTCCTGCTGTTCAACAGCCAAGTCATCCTGTGTCTGCCCCACCCAATCTCCAGCCTTTCTTCCTCAGTGAGGAGCCCAGCTCACCTCCTTCACTCAAGGTACACCATCATCCAGTCCAGCCTGAAACAGCCTTGTTTCATTTCATCTCATTTTCCCTTATTAGTTCCTATATTCCTCTTACTCATCAGAGGTAGACCCTTCCTTTTCTCCTTCTCATTTCCTCTCCCTTGTTCCATGATCTCCCTCTCTTGCAGGGAGAAGTGTGCCCAACCTTTGACCGGCACACTCTGTTTACCCCTCCTTCTCCAAAACCAGCATGCCATCCCCCTCATCATCTCAAAGTATGACTTCCTCTGCTCTCTGTTCATCTGCATCATCTGCTTTTTCTGCTCTGGTGGCGAATGTTGAAAGAGTATTTCAATGTTTTCTTGATGCTCGTGTTTACAGTAATCTTATCTGTTGTGTTTTTCACAGGAGAACGGTTCCAACAATCAACACATAGATGACTTGTTTGACATTCTCATTAAGAGTGGAGGTAAATACAGTGCATCTTAAAAAAGCTTTTGAATGCCATTACAGATGGTGAAGTGTTTCATAGCTGGTTTAGCTTTCAACAGCTTTGATTAACAAATTATAATAAAAAAATGCAATAAAACATACAATTCAAGTTTCTGATTGGCTAAGCCATGATCAAAGCTATTGAAAATACACACATCAGTTTAGTATTAGGTCCATCCAAATAGCATTTCATGAAATATTCTTTAAAGACTGTAAAGCCTTCTGTAGACAAACCCCAATAGTATGCATAGTGATAATTGTGTTGCGCTGATCTCTAGCAAAAAAATATGAATAACCAGAATGATGGGCAGCAGTGGGATGACTGGTAGGCAGCTGCAGCATTTGGCAACTCACCTATCATTAAATGTAACATCACAAAAGATAAAAATTCAGTTTTGTGACTTAATGAACATTTAATCTAGTTTGAATATTCAGTCCCCTCAGTACAGCCTAAGCAGAAGTCCACCAAAGCCAAACCCGGCACAAAGTTTTACAGGCAAAATTTGCAACTCATTATCATCATGTTGGCAAATTCCACTGAAAATGAATTGTTGTAAAATTGTCCAAACACTGGTGTTGCTGGACCCCTAGGTCCTCTGATTTGTGTTGCGAGTGATAACATTCTATGGTACTGTGGTATAAATAACCCACAGCCTCTCTTTCATCATAGACTTATTTAACCATCTCAACCATCTTCCCCTTCCTATATCTCTTACAGAAATTTCAGCTGGATTCAAGGCAAATCTGGACCCTTCCCTTTCCGACCTGCACTCCAATCCCCCCAGCCCCTCCCCTTCCTCCTCCCCACTGCACCTCTCACCTCCCACACCTCCCTCTGACCCCGCCCCTCCCCCTGACGTGCACGAGCGGCCGTGCTCGGGAACAGGCCGCCTGGAAGACTTCCTGGAGAGCACCACTGGAACACCTCTGCTCGGGGTGGAGCCCGACGGCCCTCTGACGCTGATTGACGATCTCCACAACCAAATGCTGAGCACTCCCAGCATTCTGGATCATCCCCCTTCCCCAATGGACACCGGTGACCTGAGCTTCTCCCCCCATCCCACGAGCCTGGACTTTGAAGATCCTGCACTAGATGGCATGGACTGGCTGGACATATCTATGGGCGGAGGCAGCAGTGGAGGGGGTGCGGTTCTAGCCCCTCTGGGCTCACACACACCACCCAGTGTGTTTTCAGCAGACTTTTTGGACAGTTCAGACCTGCAGATTCACTGGGACTCCTGTTTGTAGCTTTGGTCTTAAACTGCTCAGCAGATACGTACAACATGACATAGCACCTTCATCCTTATACTGTGTACAGGCTTTTACACGTGAACACTTCCAACGTACATGCTGTTTGTGATGCTGAAAAGGTTTTTTTTTCCTCCTGTTACACCAGAATAATGTATGGCTTCTGAGCAGTTTTCTGGTTCGATAGGTCTATCAAAGCACTGAGTATTATCCCCTCCCCCCCTCGACCATTCAGAAACATGCTACAGTACATTGAGCTGATGTGTTTGCAACAGAGAGACCAACCTATACTCCCTACGGTTTTCTCCCACCTTTAGAAACTATATGTGTCCATGAAAAACTGGTTCGTTTCCATTCTAAAGGTTCCAGCTAAGCTGTGCGGCGAATTGAATTTTCCTTACTTTTTAAATGAAAGAGTTTAATGTGGTATGGAAAGACTGTCAAAGTACCCTCCCCATTGCATACAGTCTAAATATGTAAAAACAGTCAGTTTAAAATTTACTAGCTCCATCTAGCCGACAGCTCTCAAGTCCCATTCATTCAGCCTGAGATAGTCAGCCAGTCAGAACAGAGGTCATTGACATCATCGCTGTTGGAGCAAAACCTTCTCCAAACTGGTAACTTTACAACAGAAGGAAAAAAACATGATTAACTTGTTATGAAAGTTATTGTAAAATAATGTAATTATACGTGATTTTGACCATTTTTGTTGGTCCGTTCATCATGAAATATTAACACGATGCAAACAGTAACTGCCATTTTCAAAAGCTACACCAGTATAGATACAAGGTTTGTGTTGGACAACAACAATACACATACAACAGCCTGTTTAATTGTAAGAAACAAAGACAAGTCAAATATGATCAGCGGCTAGTTACGGTACATAAAAACCACACAAGTGTTACAAATATAATACAAGAAAACTGTATTTTGAAGCTTGCACAACCGGTTGGATGGTCATGGATCTTATCAAAAAGGTCAGGGTTTTCTAGGGTTGTTATCTTAAAATGATCCAAATTTCTTCTAGCTTTCAGTGTTCACTCTTTGTGTTACTTCGCCCCTGCTGCATTGCTGTCACTCCGCCATACTGCTTTTTCTGCTGGCACTGATGGAGTTTGGGCACACACTGATGGGAGGATTTGTTGGGGAGGGAGAGAGAAAGAGAGAGAGACATACACAGCCCTCTCCTGATCTCTAAGTTTGGCTGTGGAGTAGCTTCCAACATGCCAGTGCTTCCAGTTTTGCACTTAAGCTGACTAAGACCAAGCGTTCTGGTCTTAAGGAAACCTCCCAATCAAATGAACTCTGCTGGGAACTGGGTTTGGTGATGTTCACCAGATCTCTATGCATTGCTGTATTTGAGGTACATATTATTGACTAAAGCCTTCTTCTTCTTCTGATTGTATAGATGAGCTGGTGGAGGTCATGGATGGGGTTCAGGTTTCAGAGTATTTGGAAATTGTTATTTTTTAAAAAATAAAAATAAAAAAATGTAAGGAAAACTGACTTTTGGATTGAGGTCTGTTTGTCATTTCTTGGTGATCACTCTTATTGTAAGCAGATTGGCTCTTCATATCCACATCAGCAGATATTAAATGTAAAACTGTCATGTGGCTTATTTTTATATAATCTTTTTAGTGCTTTCCTAATAGCCATGCCACTGTAGCTGCAAAGACCGTGTGTGGAGGGTTTTATTATATTGGTCATAAAGATGTTAATAGATATGCTGACATGGCTGTGTGGTCTTGAGCCTACTAATGCACATCCATTAATGCCCCTTCCTGCTTTTTTGTGTTGATAACTCTGTCTGCAATACTTAAAATGCCCAACAGAGGGAGATAAGGTCCATGAAATTTCCAGTCTCGCCATCCATTTTATCAGGCCAACTGTTGCGCGGCACTAAAACGAAGCACACTTCTTTTTAGTAGCAACAAAACCCTTTCAAAAAAAGTTAAATTTGCAGATATTCACTGTTACAGCAGGTTTATTCTGAACGCATTTAAGAACACCGTTCAATGTACAAATCAGTGGATCAAAGAATAATTTTGCTCCATTATACTTCTATAATCTTGATTAGCATATTTGTCATACAGATATTTTTGAGAGTGGACATTCTCAGAATGACACTCAGCTATTTCATTCTCTACAATATTCTAGAAGGGTCTGTGTTAAGTTATTCTCTTATGTACCATGTAGTGCTCTTCTTTTGACATCCTGGAACCAACTGTAGCATGCTTTAGCACCAAACACTGAGGGTTGGTTTCCTGTGGGACCTTCTCTGCTAGAAAAAAAGCATATGTTATGCTTGGGATGCTGGTATGCTCATCAACCAGCAGGCAAATCAGCATTCGCCTACCTTAAACCAGCACAGAAAGCATGCTGGTCTGTGCTATTTTTTTTAGCAGGGCCTACATATTCCTTTCAGTGGGGTACCTCCATTCAGAGTGCTGTGTAGTTCTAGGCTTAATCCCTGTCCAGACAACCAACCCTAAATCTTGCTGTCGTCTACTATCTGTCAATATTCCAAAAAATCACATCTTCAAATCATCTGGGTCAGTATTTAGAAAGCTTCTCGGAGGGTTGTGCTGAGCTAAGATCTTAGCTCCTCTTAGAAAGATCATAATTAACAGAGGAATCTGATCCTTGATCAGCTAATCTGGGACGCTACATAAATACAGGTCCAGATATCCAGTAACATTTAATGTATTCTACTTTAGGGTGTTACTATTTTTATGGAGCCCAAAACTGGACGTGGTGATTTTATTTTTAATGGACTTCTATTAAAAAACGTCTCCTGCCAGTCAGAGGGCATGAATAGCACTTTATTTTGAACTTGGTCTCAAATACAAAGAAGCTGCTTCAGCGTATTGCTGCCATCTAGAGTCCATTTATCTTCAGATAAACATCCAGAGAAATGTACCCTGAGATACAGAGAGAACATGTTGAGATCATGTTCTCAAGATGTTTTCTCAAAAAGTATCTCAAAAAGTCTATCCTGAGATAATTATCTCGAGATAATTCATTTGAGAGAAAAACATCTCGGGTCATTTTGCAGGAGGCTTTTTTTCGTCCTATTATAGAAAGCCCGTATCCCTTTGTTTTCGATTGTTCTGAAAAGCCCTTTTATAAATAAAAAGTTCATTAGAATAATAATGTTCTTTACATATATCATAGCAACACATAATATATATGAATACATCTACAGATATCTCTTACAAAGTTGCTTAGCAAATTTCATATTGTGTCATTTATGAGCTCTTCACACAAATACTACAAAGTCATGTGTAGAATAATGAAATGTAAGTGCTGTGTGGAACTGTTAAGATAACAAAAGTGCACGGAGGTGAAGTTCACAGGGTTATCAGGTCAAAGTTAATGCATGGTTCCATTCTGGAGATGATCAGAAGCACTTTAAAATACATACGGATTCAGATACTACAAACATACAAATACTGTAGTACAAATACTACAAACTAAAATCTTCAGATATAAAACATTATGTATTGCTGCAGATAAAATGTGCTTGAAATGCTGTTTCCTAAATGTCTTCCTAAATCTTTAACTTCATCCCCTCTTTATTTGGGAGTTTCTACTCCACCCCAAGAGGTGAGTTCAATTTAGTGTAGGACAAAAATGCTTGTATTTCAAGTGTTGGGCCACATTGTTTATGGAACGAAAACTGATTTTATGAGCTCCCATGCTAACTGGTCACTATAGACAACCACTCATCAATATAACAGAACAGCTAATCTTAGTTTAAGGTCTTGCTGTTCTTGGATTTCTCGAATACTCTCTTATGTAAAAAGTGCAGAGGAATAAGTGTCTCTGAGGTAACAGTCGTGCTTGCTGTGCTTGATCTTCAGCTTGCTGAGAGGAGAAGACAATCAGGATCCCTAGTTATGAAGAAAAAAAACCTCAACTTTCAGAAGATTCACAGGGAGGTTCACCAATTTGCCTTTGCATAGGTCAAATTTAACAACCACTTATCTTCGTCTGATATCCATAATGTCCTTGCAGATGATAGAAAGTCCACCCAGGAGGAATCTCTGAGCTGTATTCTCATAACCGTGGAGAAAGAGATTTCACAGTCCCAGATTATTGCTCTGGATTGTTAGCTGAATGATGGTGCACTTCTCTGCCAAGAAGTCATAAGAATAGCTTAGAGCAGTACTGTTCAATGCAGTGGAGTCTCAACTGCCTCAGCCATCTGTTAGAAGAAGCCGAAGAAAGGTGGAAAGAAGGACGGAGATAGGAAAACCAAAACATTAGGTTGGATTTGCCTGATTGGCCAGCTTTGTTTGGGGGCTGACCTTCATAGCCAAGCAAAAAGGGATTGTATAGAAGTGCTGAGTCACTTCTGCATTCCGCTTTTTCATTGGAAAAGAAGTCTAGACAGCGACTGAGTCGGTTTAGTTTTATTTGGCTACTCAAGTTTATGTCTGAAGATGTCTCTGTCTGTGCAACAGGAAAATCAAGAGATCTCCTTAACGAGACTTTTGCTTAATTCTTCTGCTGCTCAGATGTTTCTCCTGAAAACAAGACTTTAGTAATCCCACATACCTCTCCTATTGAGCGTTACGACAGATAAAGTCAATTAAGTCACACATTATACTCAGATTTGTCAAGACACTAACACTTTTCTTCATCTGCAACTAATCTTTTATCTATACTTCTCTGTATCTCATATCTCCTTTTGTCTAATGCTATTTCTCGGGAAGTTTTCTGGAAGCATCACCAATAAGTCTCTAAAACTATCAACATTTGAGCGATGACACCTCTGGGTGTGGTCCTTTCGTGTATTTCCCTCTGTCATGTTCAAAAGCTTAGGTGGTAGCCACTTTTGTATTCATTTTCTGGAACAACGAGGCTCAAGTCCTTCAAAAGTTGAGTTGGTATAACAGTAGAGATGTTTGGGGGTCACAAGAGCTCACCTACAGTTCATGTGGCCTAGAATATTGTAACCTCTGAAGACTCAGTGTCCTTTACTGACCACCGCTATTTAGGAAGACCAGTAGATGTGCTAACGCCTCTCAATTATAAAAACCCACAGAGAACATGAGCCTTTGGTCATACTGAGTCCATCCCTGGAGCTCACACATCCTTGAATTAGATTAGACATTTTAGCTCAACACTGCCTTCTGCCTTAGGTCAAGGGATCATGTTCAGTTTGTGTAGTTTCTCTTCATAATCTTTTTTCCAGTTGTGTTCATGCTAAGATGGCCAGGATGGTGATGCACATTCACTCTCCTTGCCTGTGGAGGTAGATGTTGGGCTGATGGGATAGAGACATTATCCCTGTGAAGCTGATGCAGCCATAGGGCCATGGAACACCAGACCAATGTCCTTCAACAAACAAATACAGCTCTCGGCAGGCTTCAGAACTGGGGTGGACCTGGAAATCGGATCCAACACATCTGGCTTTTTCATGTGAATGGAGGATAATATCCCAACAAACACATACGGGTATAACACACCAACTTAACATTTAGGTTTGTTGATGTACATTGGCTGTGTGAGCTCTGGACCTTAGAGACCATTCTTGCATTCTAGGATGATTGCTCCCCAATGTATGTTGGAGGAGCACAATGTAGCAGACACGAAGGCCAGATATGGACCAAGCAACCCAGGAGAGAAGACCCTACAGAAAGTAAAGCAGCTGTTTGGAAGCTAAATGAAACCATTGGAGCGTCTGTAAATACAGTGAAGTGTGCTGCTTGTAAAGCCTTCCTCTCAGACCGTGACTTCTGTCTTGCTGCTTGTCTGGTAGGTCTTCTGTTTGGGAGGGTAATGGTACGATGAAGGTCCTGCGTAGGTCACAGGCTGTGGGAAAAGCTCAGACAGCATCTCTGTGCTGTACTGCCTCCTGTTGTCGTAGATCTGTCGGCGACCGCTATGAGCGGGGTGCGAGGTCTGCCGGAGAACGTGTCTAGGCCCAGAGTCCCAGGCTTTAAAGGCTGATCCAGAGAGCAGGGGGTGAGTGGTGGTCTTCGGGATGCGGGTCCGCTCCAGGTGGCTGCTGGGAATTGAAATGGAGAGTGGAGAGTGGATGTCGTGATGCATGTAGGACTTGTCCTGATGCAAATAAGACTTGTCTTTGGGATGCATCGTAATGGGCTGGAATGGTGCAGGCGGTGTTTGGTACTGAGAGAAGTCCATGAGCGGGTAGCTTTTATAGTAACCTCTCGCAGCAGTGTCCGCTACAAAAGAAAAGAAAACAAAGAGATTCATAAGAAGCCCAGTTAATGAAACATGTTATTGTTGCTCACACAGGAAAAACCTTGTGTCTCTTAAAAGGACCCTTAACCTTTTTTTACGATAGATAAAATATCAGTTCTGCCTATTTTGATGGCAGAAGGCAATGTTATCCTCAATAATGCTGGTTGAGTATATTTCAATAGAAATGTGAATGAACACATTATTTAAAGTGTTTTATTGTGTTTAACTGGTAATTTTTATTATAGAGGGTTTATATCTGGTCTGATTTTTTACCTCTTTTGTCTTATTGCTTGCAAGCAGTTCAACACACAACAGAGTAATAATATTTCACACAGACAGTCAACAGTGTCTCAGCCAACAAAAATATGTTTACTTCATTTTATTAATTAAAAACATCCCTGCTGGGTATATTTTAGATAGAAGTGGTCGTCAGGGAGAGGCTACAGAAGAAGGGGAAAAATACAGGTTATGCTTTTCTGTTTTTTTCCTTTCCTTCACTGTGTTATGTACCTTTCTCTGCAAGTGTCTGCAAAGTCATAAAGCCCAAAGTACACGCCAGAGGGAGAAACTCTCTCACAGAAACCACTTTCCTGAAACCTGAAACACCTTGTTTTAATTTCAGCCTTTTTCTCTGCTACAAGGTGATATCATCTTGTAAGACAATCCTTATTGGCTTGAACAATACTTGTTCAAGTCATGGTTTATATTCTAATGGGTGGTGATCTGAAGATTTCACTAATTTATCTGCTTAATTATGCCTATTCTAGGATCCTCACATTCTTAATTAGGAGTATACTTTAGGGTTGCTCCTGTGCTATAATATAGTAGGACAGTATCATTGTTTTCTGGACATAACAATAACACATAAATATTTAACTCATTACTCAATTTAGATTATTTGTATGGTTCACACTGTGACTTTAGGAAGGCTATGACTCTACAATTTGTAGATCTGAAGGCTGGTTGTCAAAAAATCTTAATCTTGCTGAAATAATTAAAAATCTAATAGAATTTAATAAAAAGTCTGTGACTATATATATATAGATTTGTGTTTGTGACAGTGACAGTCATTAATATAATAGAATAAGACTCTGCATAGTCAAATCTAACAGCTGCCACTGAGTCATTAATAAAAAGTATGAGCTATTGAAAGATTGCCTCAAAAAAGCTTTTCCGCCATAAGTACATAAAAGCACAGCCTTGTGCGATTTAAATCATGATCTGTTACACTGAGATCGTCTTTTTTCCCTCGTTTATGCCATTTATTTGTAAAAAAAAATTAAAAAATAATTTTACTGAAAAACAGTTCAGAAAACTTCAGAAGGCTGTTAGTGTTAAATTGCTGAAGTGGATCATCATCAATGCGCGCTAACTGTAGATTATACTCCTGCACAACCAACCAGAACACTCAGACATGCAGTTTCCACGGACTCATTGACTTTGTGTGCATGCATGTGTAGGCAGCACGTATGTCTGCATGTCTGGATCACTTTGCTACTGTTGCCACTGGCCTTGTTTTATGAGACAGTAATGTAGGCCAGTCTAATGCCCTTGTCCTACAGCTATGTACATACAGTACAACATACATCTCTGACATGCTTCCTTTATTCTGAGCATCAGCGAATTCACACCACTGATCAGATCAGAACTCTGAACGCGCTGTTTATTTCGTGAAGCTTTTTCATAAAACATGAATGGATGTAAGAAACAGAGTTGTATTATTATTATTATTATTATTATTAGTAGTAGTAGTAGTAGTAGTAGTAGTAGTACAAACCTAATTTCAGTTGGGGCAATAGGTAAAATGCAAATAAAAACAGGTGTTTAAGTGAAAGTCAATGGAACCAGAATTTCCAAGGTATTTGGAGCATTTCTATTGGTCCATTCATAATAAAATTTTTACACAATGATAACAACAGCTGCTGCATTTGAATGATGGCCAAAAATGGACATGCATGTTTTTCTTTGGACAGTGATGATATATTTCCTCTACTTCAAACTGTACATTACTGTTATAATGATTTCTTTTTGCATATTATTATTCTATTCATAGGGTTAGCATGCTTCTGATTTCCCCAGAGCACAACAACTAGGTCTATAACAACATTCTAGTTAATATTTCATCCAGCTTGAATTTGCTGGCTGCCAAAGACGTGATGTCTCAGCGTATGGCAGTGAAGCAGAAGGCGCTGTAGTAACAGGCTATTAGTGGTACAGGTTTATCTGTAAACTCTCTGCGGTTCATTACATTCTGTTATCATGAGGGAGTGCTGATTTGATGAGGGTCAGAAGTGTCTTGTCACAGCGCATCAGTCTCATTGTACGGCAGGCACTGGCGATGACGCTGTGAGTGCCTCGGATGTCTGATTGCACTTTTGTAAGAACTCGTATGCACTCCAGCACGTAAACACACGTGTGCCACTCTCAGCTCGTTTGAACTAATGGGCTGTTGTAGCCAGCGGCTGATTAGGTTCCAGCTTTGGGTCTTTGTAAAGCAGGCCAACTTTACGCCCCTCACACAAACCCGGCGCAGAGTGAAAAAGGTCCACTCCACCAACGGGCTTCCCTAGTTCTGTCAATCAAACAGAAAGAAGAAGAAGAAAAAAAACAGCCTATTTGATTTAAACCTTAAAGAAACTGCTGCCGCTCTTTGGGAATGCTGAATCGAGTGCCAAAAATAAATAAATGATGAACAAACGACATGATAAGCATCAAGAGGATTTGATTTAATTGAGACTGGAGAGTGACTACGATTGAGAAACAGGCTGCTTGTCAGTTTTCTCACAACAATTCTTAGTGTTCACTTACCCACAGCCTTCAGCGAGGTGTACTTGTTGAGTGCGAGGCCTGGCAGGCTGATGTTGCTTTGGGGATGCGGGAGCCCGACTGTGGGGCTAAAGGAAGAGAAGGTGGTGTTGTTGAGGTGATACTGCTCTGGAATAGAAGAAAGAGGGAACAAGAAAGAAAAGCTTTATATAATTCAGCTCGAGGAGGTGACTAATAAAGAAGCTTTTATCAAACAGACAGAATTACAGCACATTAAGTTTGTGAAGTATACATATTTATATATATGCCAATATAGGATAATTTTTAAACATCAAGCCTCACCTTACTTGGTACTCTTATGTATGCAAAAATAAAACAAGGACTAATTGTTCTTCTATCTTCTTTATTTCTCCTGCACTTCCTGTTTTTAATTGCTTTTCTGTAACGCACAGGACAATGAATAAATGTGGTCGCACATTCAGAAAACATTTCCATCAACAGGACTCAGAACTTAGTGATGCACCACACCATGTTTTCTGAATTTGATTCTGACTCTCATTCTGACTTCTGTGGCTACAACTCCACTTCATTTTAAACAAGAGAGCGAAGTGATGCAAATTGCAGAATTCATCAAAAACAGATTATTTAAAAAAAATCGGGATTTAATCTTGTTCTTCATTTTGTGAAGGCTTCAGTTTTGTATTCGCCAGCATCTTTTTTATTACCTTTCCAGTCCACCTCAAGGGATGCTGCAGCTATCTTTACGGAGTACCGGCACCAGAATGTTGCACTGGGATGGAAATTTAAATAAGAAGATGGAAAGAAGGAGTAAATCTCAGCTTTGTTTTCTTTTTCACACCGTTCTGTGAAAAACATTGTCTTGTAAACAGTGCTGGATTTGTTTAAAGCTGGTAATAAAACCTGGTTCACACTCAGACTTGTCACTGCCTTCCGGGCACCAGAATGTCCCTTGAGACGACTGCAGTAAAAAAAATCCCACAGAGTCTCCAGAGTTGACTCGTAGAGTCGACAACAACTTTCAGACCTGCTGGAGTCGAAGAATAGATTCTATTGGAACCTAAACAACATTTCCTCTGCACTACCTTTTCCTCCACTGGATACACCTTCACACATGGCTCTTTAAGAAAGGAGACCCTTTATTCCTCTCTGTAGCTCCTCGCTGTCTCAGTAGTTTGGTTGCACGTGTTTAAGAGGGGTGATTGTGTTCACACACTGTGATGAAGAACTCCACTCAGTACCTTTAATTAGGATCATATTCTACCTAATTTATTGCTCTAATTTATTACATAAAGAAGACAAATACCCTGAGATAGCAACAAAATACTATTCAAATCATGTAGTTAGTTCATGTGACAATTTATTTTTATGGCCCCGTGTTATTTGCTTCAAAATGTAATGTCTGTTTTTGACGTATGTTGAATTTTGGATATCCATCTAATTATAACTTCATTTTCAAGATTTCACAATCATCTACAGTTTCTATCATCATTCATCTAAAACCCATGCAGTTGCTCAGGACAAGCATGTATACATTTACCTTCACTGCTTTTGTATTATGAAGAAACCATAAACAGCCAGTGTGTGTATGTCTGGTAAGCCAGTCAAGTACAGCAGATGGATAGATGGCTTTTGGTGGCACATTCACAAGGCGACAACCTAAAATTGGTTCAGACTCTCAGGCAGAGCTAAATTTGACGCCTTTGCTGGTTTCAGGCGTAATGGTGGTGTGACCGAGTGTCCTATTTTACCCTGCTTGCCCACCTAGCCTATGCCATATATTGACCACAGAAAGGTGCCCTGGGGCACTCAGAGAGCCCTGCCCCAGTCTGCGTGGCCTACTTCCGCACTTGGGTGACAGCAAGGAGAGGGCACTGATGCAATTAGTGGATATTGGATGTTGTTTTCTTTCCTGTTTGTTCCATTGCCCATTAGTCGCGTCTCATTAAACGCAGCACGGTGTGTTGAGCACTGAGAGATGTACATGGCTCTTCTTTCAGGCTGAACCTACTTCATGTGTCCACAGAATTACAATGTCGCTTCCTGTTAGAGGCAAAGAGCCACTTATTTAATGTTCTAATTGTTCATTAAAGCCAGAATCGCATCCTCTGCTGCGTATGTTTGTATTAGAATTAGGAGAAATAGCATTACTGTTACATTAACACTGCACGAGAGCAACAGCAGTCTTCTCTACTGAGCTCAAAGTAAAGTCAGTTTAATTAAACCTTGTCCATTTAACATCATGAGGTCAACATGTTTCTGTATATTTATATTTCATGTCATTTGAGGGGTTGTTAGAAATGGTCACCAAGTTTCTTCATGTTCTGTATGTTATTAACAAAAAGCTCGTTTTTACAGTAAATGGTAAAAAAAGCAACTTGGAGAAATCCTATTGGCCTATTTACACCTCCGCTTCCCAAATCTATAGGAGTAAATTTGATGTTTGGGGGAATATATTTGCTACTATGAACCGAAGCTCAACCCCCGTGTAACATTATGTCCTGTGTTGGTTTCATTATTATTATTATTACTTTTATGCTGAATGGTGATTACAAAACAATTGATGTTAAGGATAACACAGGAGAACATTCTAGCATTAAAGAGACTGAGACAGGGCTAATGGTAATGTTACACACACAGGCAACAACACACTGGGAAACTTTACATGCTACATGACTAAAAGCATTTCTGAAGGTGTAGTACTATTTTTTACATACAACCCTGGTGTCCGAAAAAGTTGGCATGTTGTGCATGACAATTTGACTAAAAACTAAATGTAAATTGTGCCAATTATTTAAAACCTGTATTTTAATTCAAAGTCATATAAAACTGATGAAATTTGGATGTTTTTTTTATTTGAATGTTAGCAATAAAAAGTTGGGACCGGGGGAACAAAGGACGGTGGAACATGACATTACAATGAATTTGGCTCATTAACAACAGGTTAGTAACATGATTGGGTAGAAGAAGAGCATCCCAGAGAGGTGTCTGTGCAAGACTGCACTGGCAGACAATTCAATGCAACAATTCAAAAATAAAACTTTTTAATATATAACATCAAAGGAAACCTGCATCATCTATTGAAAATAATATCTTTACAAGATTCTGAGAATCTGGTGAAATCTCTGTCTTTGGGCCCTTGGATGGCACTGCATTAAAAACAGACACAGTTCTGTAGTGGAAATCACTGCATGAGCTCAAGAACTCTTCCCAAAACCATCGTCTGTCAACGCCAGCATCCGTGAGTGTATTTGGGGCCGCTTGTGCACATGGCGTGGGTCACTTGCACATCTGTGAAGGCTCCATTAATGCTGAGTAGTGTATCCAGATGACGTCTTTTAGCTTATTTCAGCAACACAGTGCCAAACCACATTCTGTACGTATTACAGGATGGCTCCATAGTTGTTTTGCACAGCATGAAAAGAAAAATATTACAAAGGAGATCCCAAAGTGTTGAGCAGCTATATCAAGCAAGAATGGAAAACAATTCACTTTTAAAACTACAGCATATATCTGTAATAAATATATTGTTTATAATTATTTGCACATCATTGCATTTTGTTTTTATTTAGCATTTTTGGAAAAACAGGTTTGTATCATAAAATGTTTACACAGAGTAAAAGCAGGTGTGGGTGTCAACAAAAAAACAGGTTCTAATATGATATCTATTAAATCTGTTTCATTTAAAAGGCCCAAAGCATGCAACAAAATATTGAACCTATATAGATATAGAATTAAAAGGTTTGATAAAAACATGCAGCCCATATCAAACTGGGCTGCCTATTGAATGAGGTCCAATCAAGGACAATCAATGATGTGCACAGCTCTATGATATAAAATCCAAGAAAAAATGAGGATATGGGTGATTTATAGAATTTTAGACTGTATAAAGTGTCCAGCAGTTGGAACCTTCTCCATTGTAGGCCTGGTCTTATTTTCTCAGCTCAGTCTTACATGCGATTAATTGGTTACATGACTGAATCTCATCACCAGCTCGTTCCTCTTTTGAGTTTTTAAGCCTGATTTTGTTTCCCACACTGCCAGAGGCCCTCAGGACACAATGTAGTGCAAATCTATGCCTGTGCTCAATATCAACACTAGTACTAACCACCATTTACCATCTCCTCTCCATGCCAGCCCCCTCCACTGGGAGAGGCAGCATTTAATAATGATAGAGAGGAAGAGTGGAGTCTGATGAAGGGCTGTCAGGCCAAAGCGTCTCTCAGGGGCCGAGTCTAATTCGGCCTCAGAAACTGCAATCACTCCACTCTGTAGCATCAAATTAAATATGTGATTTTAGTATAGGAGATGGAGGGAAATGTCCTCTATGCATGTTAACGGCCTCATTATGTGTTACTGACTAGACCTCAAGAGTCAAACCCCTCTTAAGAAAGCCCAGGAGGCTTAATAAGAGTTTTTAATATATTAAATCATTATTTTAAGATAGTATATATTGCACAATGTCCAAAAGTTGGACACTGAAATGTACTGTAAAATACAGTTTCGGTAAAGGGATAGTGTGATAAAACATCCTCGCATATCTCCGGCCCCCCTTACCCGCGTTCTAGTCAATCAGTCAAGACATGTTTGGTGTCTGAAGTTTGCTCCTCTAGTTTTTCACTGGAAAAGTAATAGGAGTCTTACATCTAGTCTGTATCACCTCACGAGTTAAATTTTAAGTAATCTCAAATAGATTTTGTCTAAGATTCCTGATATAGTATGACACACTGTTGTCTACATTAATAGACAAAAGCACAGACAAAATTCAGGCTTCAGTACAGCTCATACTACTGTTTTAAGCTATGCCCCAGGGACATGAGAACCGGGGTGTCAAGAGGGCTGCTGCAGCCTCCGATTTCAGTATTGTTTATGTGCAAATGCTAAAAACTGAAAAAAAAACCCAAAAGAAAGTATTTTGAGAATAGTATATACCCGTGTGTGCTCTTTGTAAGGCAAAGTTTGTGTTTTTATTTTGTGCTGTTTTTTTGTGTTCAAAATAGACATGAGCAATACAACCTAATATTTGAGTTCATGAACAGATCTTCAATCCTTTGCAGAGAAGCGTCTAAAAAATATTTAGTCAAAAACGTATGTAGGACTGTGGCATATTATTTATTTAAGTTGACAACGCAGGAGTAAAAATGTAGCATCTCGCAGAGGAACACATTTCAAAACGTGTAAAATGTGTAATGAGGAGCACTAGAGGATGCTTTTGTACAAAACCCTTGATTGTAAACTCCTAATCAATTTGGCAATTTTCTGAACATAAAATATTTCAACACTGCTGTTATACTATGAAGTCAAGTTAAAGAGACTTTATAAAAGAGCCTCATTTACGTTCATGACCTCATAATATTGTTTTCAAACAATGTTCAGCCAGTAGTTATTTCCCACTGATATCCACTTTAGTTAACCATTGTAATAATCTAACGCTAGATGAGCAGGTGTAGCCTCTTATTAACAATGTGAAAATACATGTTAGGTTGATAGATCACTCTAAATTGCCTGTAGGTGTGCGTGAGTGAATGTTGGCCATGCAATAGACTGGCGACCTGTCTATGGTGTACCCTGCCTTTGCCCGATAATGCTGGGATTGGCTCCAGCCCCCCGTGACCCTGACTAGCGGAAGATGATGGATGGATATATAAATTGACTTGTTAAGTGTGTGTTGCTGAGGATGCTGGTTTGGGGTTCTAATAATTTGGAATTTAAATTGCAGATCGTATTCTCAATGTAGGAGTTTACATCCACACTTTTTCTTATTTACTCAGCCTTAACTTTAGGCTTAGTTAAATCTAACCCTGGTAGCAGTGGTGTTACAGTTGGTTTGTTACAGTTACAATGTTTTAATTTCTACATATTTAGGTACAACTGTGCAACTTTTTGGTGAGTCTTCACATGACTGACTATTTGTCATAAAAGTCATGCTTCCATGTGCACATAAATAAGGAAATAATTTCAGATTATGTAAACCTGGATTAACAAAAAAGCTAAACATAGAGGAACATGAGTTTTTTTCTGGATTTGTGAAGCTGAAAACCATGTAGCAATCATGTCAATATATATATGTATATATATGTTGACACGATTGCTACATGGATTTCGTGTTAGGGATCCGATCTTGTGGCCGGATGGTTGCTGGTTCGATTCCTGGGACCAGCATGACATGACTAAAGTGCCCTTGTGTGCACCCAACCTGTGCTCACTGCCCCCTAGTGTGTATGTTTACTAGTGTGTGTTTGTATATGTGGGTGTTTCACTGCACGGATGGGTTAAATGCAGAGGTAAAACACAAACAGAATAAGTGACAAAACAATTCTAAACATATCTTATAATGCTACAGTAACATAACTGTTATTCTAGAAAAATCCAGAAATTATAGTAACTCTAGGATTAAGCCATATACTAACTGCATGTGAGGCAGCATGAGATTTCTCCAAAAAACAACTCTAAAAATGCTCTTTTGTCCTTCTGGACTTGAAGGTAAGTACCCTTCAGGTCTTGTTTTAAGATTTGAATGTAAATTGATGGGGACATTGAGAGTGTGCAGTAGAGGAGCACTAATATGGGACAGAGAGACATGCTGCATGTTTGTGCATTGCTACTTGCCACCATTTCCCACTACGAGCAGCCATTGTGCGGTCGTAGCCCAGAGCTCTAAGCAGTGAATCTGTGTAAATGCACAAAAAACAAGCCTTTGGCGCCTCAGAGACAGACATGTGAGTGAGCATGTACTGAAGCGCCTGACATGAGGAGATACGGAGTGTTTGTGTTTTTATATTTGACAGCGCCTTGTGTAGACATACTCCAACTCCTATGTCCTGAACTCAGGATCTCACCTCAAATACTGCAGCTGATCTACAGCTAATAAAATCAGTCTATGTGGTGGAGGGATTTGTTTAATGTGCTTCATGTTCCTTGCATTGTGCTTTGCAGGTGGCGAATGGCAAATTGTCTCTGATATTCTACTGGATATATATTCACAGAACAGATGGATCCAGATCGTCTCCTGTGTTTAGATTATTTTACCTGTCCTGCTTCTACGTTCACAATCAAGCCACATTTAATGGGGTTCAATGAGATAACTAAAGTCTTCCACCACGGCTTTTTAAGGAACTGATCTCTTTCCAGCTGGAGAGTTCTTATCAGATATTGGCATTTTAAAAACTGGTGAATGGTTTCCACAGACTGTTGCTTCAGATTTGTCAGAACGGGTAAGTTCTTGGTTTTAAATAACAGGAACTGCAGCCAGGACAAGAAATAGATTTCTCGCTTTCTCTATTTATATACGGGCTAATATTCAGATAGCATTCTAAATACTGTATTTGCCTCATTTACTATATAATATTTGTGTACCCTCATCATGTTATTCACTCAATTGGGCAGGGCTGGAGTAGCAGACTCATAGGTTATAAGATGCAGAACAGCCCACCTTACACTTTAACTCTAGTTCTTCTACTATATACACACACAGCACTACTTTAGAAATCATAACTTTGCAATACTAAGATACACACTGTGGCTTGATAGTGATAAAATGAAAACTGATTAACGGTTTTGTCTTAAATATAACAACTATGACGCTAAAACAATGCTCAGATTAGTGTTAGAGTAAAACTGTCTGTGTTCAGATTAGTGTTAGAGTAAAACTGTCTGTGTTCAGATTAGTGTTAGAGTAAAACTGTCTGTGTTTAGATTAGTGTTAGAGTAAAACTGTCTGTGTTTAGATTAGTGTTAGAGTAAAACTGTCTGTGTTTAGATTAGTGTTAGAGTAAAACTGTCTGTGTTTAGATTAGTGTTAGAGTAAAACTGTCTGTGTTTAGATTAGTGTTAGAGTAAAACTGTCTGTGTTCAGATTAGTGTTAGAGTAAAACTGTCTGTGTTCAGATTAGTGTTAGAGTAAAACTGTCTGTGTTCAGATTAGTGTTAGAGTAAAACTGTCTGTGTTCAGATTAGTGTTAGAGTAAAACTGTCTGTGTTCAGATTAGTGTTAGAGTAAAACTGTCTGTGTTTAGATTAGTGTTAGAGTAAAACTGTCTGTGTTTAGATTAGTGTTAGAGTAAAACTGTCTGTGTTTAGATTAGTGTTAGAGTAAAACTGTCTGTGTTTAGATTAGTGTTAGAGTAAAACTGTCTGTGTTTAGATTAGTGTTAGAGTAAAACTGTCTGTGTTCAGATTAGTGTTAGAGTAAAACTGTCTGTGTTCAGATTAGTGTTAGAGTAAAACTGTCTGTGTTTAGATTAGTGTTAGAGTAAAACTGTCTGTGTTTAGATTAGTGTTAGAGTAAAACTGTCTGTGTTTAGATTAGTGTTAGAGTAAAACTGTCTGTGTTTAGATTAGTGTTAGAGTAAAACTGTCTGTGTTTAGATTAGTGTTAGAGTAAAACTGTCTGTGCTCAGATTAGTGTTAGAGTAAAACTGTCTGTGTTCAGATTAGTGTTAGAGTAAAACTGTCTGTGTTTAGATTAGTGTTAGAGTAAAACTGTCTGTGTTTAGATTAGTGTTAGAGTAAAACTGTCTGTGTTCAGATTAGTGTTAGAGTAAAACTGTCTGTGTTCAGATTAGTGTTAGAGTAAAACTGTTTGTGTTTAGATTAGTGTTAGAGTAAAACTGTCTGTGTTCAGATTAGTGTTAGAGTAAAACTGTCTGTGTTTAGATTAGTGTTAGAGTAAAACTGTCTGTGTTTAGATTAGTGTTAGAGTAAAACTGTCTGTGTTCAGATTAGTGTTAGAGTAAAACTGTCTGTGTTTAGATTAGTGTTAGAGTAAAACTGTCTGTGTTCAGATTAGTGTTAGAGTAAAACTGTCTGTGTTTAGATATGTGTTAGAGTAAAACTGTCTGTGTTCAGATTAGTGTTAGAGTAAAACTGTCTGTGTTTAGATTAGTGTTAGAGTAAAACTGTCTGTGTTCAGATTAGTGTTAGAGTAAAACTGTCTGTGTTTAGATTAGTGTTAGAGTAAAACTGTCTGTGTTCAGATTAGTGTTAGAGTAAAACTGTCTGTGTTTAGATTAGTGTTAGAGTAAAACTGTGTATTCAGATTAGTGTTAGAGTAAAACTGTCTGTGTTTAGATTAGTGTTAGAGTAAAACTGTCTGTGTTTAGATTAGTGTTAGAGTAAAACTGTGTATTCAGATTAGTGTTAGAGTAAAACTGTGTATTCAGATTAGTGTTAGAGTAAAACTGTGTATTCAGATTAGTGTTAGAGTAAAACTGTCTGTGTTTAGATTAGTGTTAGAGTAAAACTGTGTATTCAGATTAGTGTTAGAGTAAAACTGTCTGTGTTTAGATTAGTGTTAGAGGAAAACTGTGTATTCAGATTAGTGTTAGATTAGTTCAGGCTTATTTTAGGCTATTGGGTCAAAGAGAATATTAGCATTTGTTTTGATATTTGTGGACTCTAATTGTGAAGGACTGGGCCACATCCAGCCGTGGTTGTAGGAACTGAGAGAGTAGAGTTAGCTCAGCTTTTATGTTTTCCTTTAATTTTTTGCTCTGATTCCAGACCCTCGACGCCTCTTTTGAGAAGCCCCTTCATTACAGTAAGTTGGCCTATTCCCAAATCAGTGCAAGGAACAAGAATCTCCACCCTCCTCCCTCAGTACCGTCTCAGAGAGAGAGACTGGCTTAGTTTTTAGCGTTGGTTTATTAGTTACGTTTTGGAATAATTCCATGTATGATGAGTGAGTTAGAAGAACCTCTTTTTCTAAAATTAACTAGTGCTGTTACACTTACTAATCTACAGAAAAAAACCTGGGTGGAAACCTGCTGATGGGAGAAGCGGAGAGGACTGGAGCAGAGGGTATGGAGGGATGAAAGAATGTGCTACCTGAGAGGAAAAGGGAATTCGGAGCCCAGCGGATGAGCAGGAAGGCTCATGAAACGGAAAGATGAAATGGTTGATATCACTGAGGGTTTTTTTTTATCTCAGTGTTTTGTTAGAGACAGAGGATTAGTTTTCACAGAGATCTTCTGTATCTATCTCACTTATTTTAGTCCCACAGGAATCGCTGATCCTTTGAGTATTTTCCCACAGTAGTGCAAACTTCTCATCAATTCATTCTTTGGCACTAATGGATCCAGTCTTGGTAAACACACCGGCACAATCCAAAATGATAAAAAAAAAATCAAAGGTTAAATATATCCAGCTGCTATTTGATCAGTCGCTGTATCATTTACACTGACACAATGTAATACTATCATAATTCTAATTCTAACCCAGCAATGGGACGTACGGTGAGTGCCAGTCAAAACAGGAAGCAGCGATGTGTACATTTCATTGAACTGAAAACGGTACAAGAGCAGGATATTTGACATCTTACTTTATGAACTTCTTTTTTGCAAATATATTTTCATGTCAAACATGATGCCTGCAACAGGAGCACGTTTACCACTGTGTTACATCACCTTTCCTTTTAACAATACTTAATAATGAAGACACAAACTGATCCAAAGCATTTAGAAAGCAGAATTTCTCCTCACTCCGCTGTTATACAACTCTTCAGCCATGCAGTCAGTCTTTGTTGTCATATTCGTGCAGTTTATAATGTGCCACATGTTTTCAGTAGGAGACAGGTGGGATAGTCTAGCGCTTGCAGACTCTGATTATAAAGCTATGCTGTTGTAACAGCTGTGGAATCATTCTTGACGTTGACAAGTTGAAATAAACATGAAGGTCCCTGAAAAACACATAATTGCAAGGCACCTTATGTTGCTCTAAAATGTGGTAAAAGTTAAGGGTGCTTGTACAGATGTCTACGTTTCTTACTAATACACTAATGACACTTCTGTGTTGGTAATAATCTGGATGATTCTTTATTTCTCTGTTCCAGAAAACAAGAAGTCCATGATTTCCATAAACAACCTGAAAGGTTTACTCCTCAGACCACAGAACACATTGCTATAGTGCTTCAGTCCATTTCAGATGAGCCAGAGAAGTCGGTAGCTTTTTGGACATTGTAGACTTATAATTTCTGCTTTGCAGGACAGTCTTAACTTGGATTTGTGGATGAGCTACACATGCAGTGAAACACTTATACCAAAAGCGAATAGAGTCAAACCAAGTATGGATATGTCATATTTTACACACTATTTTGTGATGTAGTATGCGACTTAGGACACAGTCTTTATACTTGTCTCATGAAAAGTGCCTTGCAACCAAAAAAACATGTCAACAAAGTGGTTTTATTGTGCTACTAGTTGCGAGTGTGTTCATTTGTACGGAAGCTTTTAGTAGATAATGCGCTAAACCTGCACCACCCCAGCGCAATATCGGTAGACTGCCATTAATTAGTGCCTCTAATGGTAAATATCATGGCAGAGAATACAGCCCCAGTCATTTAGTAGGGCAGTGATGTTATTCTCTGAGCTACATGAGCTCCATAAACAGCCCAATGTTTTTTTATTCAATAACTTGGCACATTAATACAGATATCAACTCCTGTCCAGTCACAAGTATTTTACAACATGGCTCAGCCAATCATTTTTACAACTGGAACTTTCCATTTACTAATACAGTTTAAAAGGATGGCATACTAATGTGAGCAGGAGCTGAACTTTGAGGCGAAAGCTTTGCTAATTATGATGTCAGCTCCACTTTGCGGTGAGATGAAAACACACTGTCATGGGGCCACATTACGGGGTCATGTCTCTTTATAGAAGCCCAGTCATTACACAGCCTGTGGGCCCTCACCCACTGGTGTAAATCCCTGTCTCTGCATATGAAGCAGTGTGGCAGACTGCTATTCCTAGCGTCTCGCCTGTTTAACCCTGCTCAGATCAAAGTCTCTCCGCGGAGGGATGTCAGGCTGTTTGAACCCCAGTGTTACACATCACCTACCCAGAGCAAGCACTCTAAACCCGCATGACAACAGCAGCGCCGCTCCCTAATCTCTGCACCATTACTGGGAGAAAACTGGGGAATATACAGAAGATGTGTACAGTCACATGCATAAAACCCCAAAGCGAGCCAAACTTAAATCCGAGCCTTAGAGCGAATAGGGAAGTATGCCTCTTTAAGCCCTGCGCAGACTCTGGATATCAGCATAAATCCCACATCAACTGTTGGTCTGAGTCTTCCTCGCCTTCACCGAGTGCAAATCCAGCAACTGCTAGTTTGTGCAGATGAGTCGCCCTTGATTGTGTATACAAATGAGAAGGAAACCAGTTTAGAGGCATTTTTCTGGGTTAGGAGGAGGAAAATTAGGCAACGTCGAAAAAGATAAATGGAGGCAGGAAGAAAAAGGCTAAGATCAAACAACTCTGGAACACGCACAGTCGCGCACGAGAGGCGTACTCTAGGGAAAAATGTATGGAATCAGTACACAACCCATGTGCACATGTAGCTGGGATCAATCAGCATAGTGATGAGAATCGCTGTTGTTGGTCGCGGAACATGTTTTTTTTTCTCCTTCTTCCTCCCACTCCTTCTCCATTATTATCCATTGATCCTTCTTACAATCAAACAAGAGAATCTGAGCAAACTGTGTCACACTTATACATCACATATGGCCCACACTAACAGACTGACACACATAGCCATAAATAGTGTTAGCACACAGAGATTGGTAGCATTGAAATGATTTAATGGGTTAAATGTGGAAACAGTGATGTGACTACCTAATCAACAGTGACTTGCCACATTGTCCAGAGTGACTTGTTCAGGTATGCAACACACGCAGGCTAACATCTAACGTCGCGAATGAAAATGTAAGAGTTGATGAGGGTAATTAAAGGATTATATTTGTCAAATGCAAATGGTGTAATTTGTCTTTAGTTAAGACCACTTGTCCTGCTACATCAGCATGCTATAGCCCAGGTCCAATAGCTCTAGAGTTTTGGCTTTAATCTCTGTAGTTGTTTTATTACTGATTAAATGAGAAAAGAATGGTAGTTTAAAGAAGCTGCACTGTGTTATCTACACCCAGTGTGCACTGTGTTATCTAGCACATTGCATATTGATGGCAAATTAGCAAATTACAGAAATCAACAAGTAGCCTGTGTTTATTTATGTCCCTGTTGGCTGGGGTTTGTTAAAGACCAAAAATAAGACAAACACAGTGAGACTGAGAGAATGAGAGAGAGGGTATGAGAGAAGGGAGAGAATGAGAGGAAGGAATAGAATAAGGTAAATGAAACAAAATCAGTTATTAGTTGATTAGATGTATATAGCTTTCTGCATGTGTTTTCAACTGAAAATAAAATTAAATAAATAAACAGGGTAACTGGAGTCAACTGGAGTACCTGCATTTAATGACTGCACTTTTTACTGCTTTTATTTAATTTGCTTTTTTCATTTTAAATTAAGGGTCTAAATGTAATGATTGCAGTATTGGGGATATTTGTTTAATTTAATTTGTTTATTTAATATTAATTTTGTTTAAAATATGATGCTGTTTCACATGAGCTCTTTAAAAATGGTAATAAACCAGTTTAGACCATGTTTCATGACTTGCTTGCACAAATAACTACACGTAGCTCTGCCGTGGCATATAGCCCGCCCTCGATCGGCAGGTGTGAAAGGTGATCAGCAGTTGGAAACGGCCTTAAAAACACTGATCGGTCCATCTCTAGTTTTGACAGTAAGCTCTTGTAAAGAAACCATTATAACAACCACAAAACAAAACATGAGTTAACACTGGTGTTGCTTTCAACTTTCCACCATTTCCACTGCTACATACTACAGCTGTTACTGCTAACATTGAAGGGGAGGGACTGAGCTTTTTCATAGTTTTGTATGATTGGGGTGGACACCACAACTTTTTGGCAACATTTTGCCCCCTGTTGTTGGAGTATGTATTTGCTGCGTCTTCTTACAAATTGCTTCTTTAAAAATATTTCTTTGTTCATCACAGACAACTAACAGTCTAAGCCTTTTCTGGTTTCAGTAGCTCTGAGCAGCAGAGTGCATAGATTCTGATGTGCATTATCTCTTCAGTTTGCCTAAATTGGTTCTCACGATTATTAAATCTTGGTCAAGGTTACGTGCCAGTGATAATGAGGAGATAGATACAGGCTCTTTGAGAAACTAAATCTATGTCTAGAATTTAACCATCTTTCCAACACACTGCCCCCACACTGCCCCTGAACCATCCACGTGATCTGAAGCCCACTAAGCACATGCACCCAAACACAGTCAAGGTTACTGAGCAAGAGGTCACTTCCACATGGCTTGGAGGCACGGCCAGATGGGTACATATACATGTACAGAAGCACTGAAGCATCTTGCTGCTAACAGGTGATGTACCGATAGGAGCCACACAGTTCTCCTCATCATAAAACATGCCATAGCTTTTACACAGGCCACGTTTCAGGTTTGATTTTTTTCCTATATGTTACATTCAGCAAATACAGAGTACCTGTGTATTCAAACATGTGGAAGTGTGATCTATCTAGATGATGTGTTCACTGATTGTCACTGAAAGAATCAACAAAACATGGTTACCCAAACTATTGCATAAGCCTTTCTGAATTGGCTGCCCTGTACAGTGCCTCCTTTAAAAAGGAGTCCAGATTAAAACACAATTTACAACCTAAAAAGGCTTAGCAGCTTAGTTTCCATATTTGGACTGTAGAGACTAAGAAGTGGTGTTTTTTGCTGTTTGTACTGACCGGCCACTTTATAAGGTACACCTGTATCTACAGTCGTTGTCCCTTTAATCAGCTAGATTTAACATATAGGACCACTTTGCAGTCATACACATATAAACATCTGTTTCTGTGCATACTTTGTTAACCCTCTTTCACCCTGTTCTCCAATGGTCAGGACCCCCACAGGACCACAGAGCAGGTATTATTTGAGAGGTGGATCATTCTCAGCACTGCAGTGGCATTGACCTGATGGTGGTGTGTGTTGCGTGTGTTATGCTGGTATTAGTTGATCAAAAACTGCTGGAGTTGCTGGAGTGGTGGTCCTAACCAGTAAAGAATTTGGAGCATGGAGATACAAGGAGCTGTATCTAATGAAATGACTGGTGAGTGTAGATAGTGATTGCCTGCTATAGTGTGTTTTTAATTGAAGAAAAGTAAGAACAATTCTGTTCCACTGCTTCCGGTGGTCAAGGTCAGCGTATCTGAACAGGAGAAGATGTGAAGAAGTGGTATCTTACCACTGCGGCTGCGCAGCATCCGAGCCGAGATGCCATTGGCTCCAGTGGGGGAGGTGTTGCTAGTAGCTCCGTCCACAGGGCTGAGCTCTCCACCAGGCTGCTTCAGCAGCTCCTGCAGAGTCCTGCACAACACAGGATGTCATTAGAATATTGTTATGTAAGACATACGCGCTCTGTACCAGATCTGAGATTTACAGATTTAAAGGATAATTCTGTCAATTTTTTGCTCAATTAAATTAATAAGATGTACACAAAGTAATTCTGAGTGGTTTGATGTGAAATCAGATTTGTTCACAGTGGTGGTGATAGGTACCAGACTTCTGAACAGTTTAAGGACTCTAGAAGCTCAAGTCCTCACAGAAAGTCATTAGATAAAATTTCTAAGACATTGCTGTACAACATTTTGGCCTAAAACAGAATTTTTAAAAAAAATCCCGTCATAATGGATAAAGACATGCACTCACAAGGTACTAGTCTACGTGCACTATTTTCTCTACAATCAAATATTTGACATTAAACCACACTGGATGCTTTAAAACAATTCACCATCTTTTAAATGTCTTCTACAGTGACAGAGTCAGAAAAAGTTAGACTTTGATTTTCTGTCGATCTGTGCCAACTGCAACACCTTCAATTACATCACTGTGCCATCCAGCATTGAGATAGGATGGGACTGTTTTAGCTCACGCCCACTTTACATAAAGACTTAGTCAGAGACTGCCTCAGTTAGAGACTGCCTCTACCTGTGCAGTTTCTAAAGCTTTGCCATAAAGACTTCAAACAAAGATTCTCTCAGCTTTTCTTTGAAACTTAGTTTATTAAATTGTAAATACTGTTTGACTTGAGGAAGATGGGTCTCCCCTTGTGAGTCTTGGTTCTTCCTGATGTTTCTTCCTCCAGTCTGAGGGAGTTTTTCCTTACCATTGTCACCTCTGGCTTGCTCTCTGGGGAATATGTATGTTGTAACTGTCTGTTTTCAAACTTGCAAGGCTGCTTTGTGACAACATCATTGTAAAAAGCACTATATAAATAAACCTGAATTGAATCGAATTAAACTTAGACTTAAGAGACTAAGTTCTTAGACTAAGCCCTCAGATGCCTTGTGGATTATTAAATCAGTACTAAATTTTTATTGCAGTTCCTACAGTTTATATTTCCATTAAGGTTTAGCTTGTTTGCAGAAAAAAATAACACCTCTTGAGTTTAAAAGCTGCATCAGATACTTTCTATAGTCTGTAAAGCAAGAGCTTCCAAGCCTAGAAACATAACATCATTCATAAGGCCTAGTGCTAAAACTCTGCCTTGAAAAAAAGGATAGTCACTCTCCTCTCAGGCAAAGCTGTGTCCTGTTCATGTACTATTCCCCACACCCTGCACATGCATCCTCTGGTGAGCCCCCAGACCTGTCCAACAGGCCCTCCAGCCCGCATAAGGCCGTGATGAGATGTAACGTGATTGTGAAGCAGAAGCGTGCTGCCCTAAACCAGAGACCGCCAACAGCAGTAGGCCACTGAGGCGCAAAATAAGGACAACAACACATCGGAGAGGCATGAGAGCATGATGACGTGCTACACTGATGTCACCTGAGTGGTGGAGCACAGAGAAGACAGAGAGGGTAGAGGAGGAGAGAAGGATGGTAATTTGGTCAGATAAGGTCAGCCAGTGTGCTGCTCTCGTGAGCTGTCTCAGACACAGTCACGGTTTTGATTAATCCTCCTGTCATACACAGTAAAGCTGATCAAAAACTTAAAACATATAATGGCAAACATCCTGATTTGTGGCATATCTCACTAGGGAGCTCAGTTCAGTGGCTCCGTGGGCTGGACTTTCCTCAACAGCTGACCTCTTATACCCATCACATGAGCAGGCACAGTAACACAGATAAGGCACCTCACACAAGTTAAAGATTTTTTACCCTAAATGTAGTCAGTCAATCAAGACCTGTTTGCTTTTTTAGTTTTTTTACTGCAAGCTACGAGGCTAATATGGCTAACAAGTAATTAAAGATTATAGCCACTTTTTAGCAACATGCAAACTTCATGTCTAAATTCAGTTCTTGAGCCTCCTGCCCCCTGCAGAGCCCTGTACCTTCTCTACCCTATCACATGTGTTGCATATCATTAGCTAATTAAAAAGCCTTATTGAATTTTTTTAACTGTGTTATGTGCAATATCAGAAACCAAGCAAGTGTGAACAATTTAATGTAAATTATATTAACATTGCAGAAGCTAATAAACTAATAAACATTGCAGAAGCAGCTTCTTTTATCCTCAGAAGATAGTTAAAGAACTCTGAAATAAATATATGAATATGCACATGTTCTTTGCCTACCCTGCTGAGCTGTGCTATTAGCTTTACTGTTAAAAAAATTGTAAGAAGCTACACTGAGAATGTGTTTGAAGCTCAGACTCTGATAACTCTTCACTTGACTCCCATAATGTTGATATATGAGGATGTAAGTTTAGTTAACTATGGACTTTTGCTGACATTACTCACTGCTGCTGGGTTTGATTTATTTTCTGTGTGGGATTTGCATGTTCTCCCTACCTCTGCATAGGTTTCCTCTAGGCACCCTGGTTACCCTCCACAGTCTAAAGACATGTGGTCAGTTGTGCTAAAAATTAAATCACATCCTGTCCAGGATGTTTCTTGTCCGAGCACACCCCAATCCCACCAAAGTCTCAGAGACAGTGGTGATATTGCCACTCCAGTAACAAATTTGACCTTAATAACAAATTATATAATAATAATCCATCTAACAGGAGCATTAAATATCACAACTCTTTGTTGAGCTACTAATGAGCAGTGAGGAGTGAAAGTGGAGGTGTGAGAACCCCCTGCTGGGAAAACTACTTACACCTCTCCACAAAGACGAAAAACACAATTGCAGCATTCCTGATATCAGAAAATCATGTACCAGTATAACAAAAATAGCATTTAAGCACAATGAAAACATTTGCTATTGTTCCATCAATGTTACAGAAGAAAAAGAAAAAAACATAGTTTCATTTTATGCCTACCACGAGAATGGGTTTAAAACAAGTTTTAAAAGCAGGTGGTGCAGTTGAGCATATGTGTGAGGACTTAGACATGCAGTGACTAAACTGGTGACTGTAAGTCTACATTGTGTTCCAGTACATTAAACTGATTTTACAAAGCAAACTGTTTTTGAAGGAAGAGGAAACTTTGTCCAGTATAAGCAGCGGAGTGGGGTCTTATGAGACTGTCCCAGAATGTGGAGGAGTGTGTGGTGATTATTTTTAGCTATCTGTGGTCTGATTCACAAGTCAGTGAGTCCAGCCGCATTAGGGCCCCCACTGGGCCCACTCCCTTCACTCAGACTTATGCTGACTCAGTCCTGTTTTCAGCCGCCATGCTGTGTCATACATGAACTCTCACTCGCTGTGGGGGTGGCGTGAGTTTATACATCTAGACAATGCAGCCCTTCTGTTCTCTCCAGTCCAATTCACTTTGCTCTGATTGGCATTTTCCCAACACTGCAGAATATATCATCTTCACCTAACTTTTAGACTACCAGCTGTACAGTCTAAACATCTCTAACATTAGCTCAAACATAACATCAGACCATAATAGATCCAAAGCTACTTTGTGACAAAATAATTGAGCTAATATCTAGTACACCACTGATTAGTTTTATATGTTAACACAGACTCTAACTCTGGTCAACGGTATTCTAAGGAATAAAAGCATTAAATTAGTCAGTCAGTGGAGCCTATTACAACACTCTGTGGGCAGAAAGCAGGAAAGATCCTGGACAGGCCACCAGTCCATCGCAGAGCAGACACACAAATGTACACCTAAATGTCTAGGGGTAATTTAGTATTGCCAATTCACCTCATTACATGTATTTGGAAGGAAATTTACACAGACACAGGGAGAACACACAGCAAGCTCCACACAGAAAGGGCCCCAGACGGAATTCAAACCTGACCCTTCTTGCTGTGAGGTGACAGTGCTACCCACTGCACCCCCATGCTTCCCTGCATAACACCATAAGTCACCAAAAGGAGTTAACTATTAAGCTCTCCTTCTGGAGGATACCAGGTGCCTGTTCTCTAGTGAAATCAAAATCAGACATTTGTAACTAATATAATTTAATAAAATATTTTCTTTCTGGGACTGTATTAAGATTTATAACAGTGGTTAGATATTCATCACCCTTGAACCTCAGGAAATGATTGGTTGGCATGTACTTTCAATGTGAAAACAAAAAAATATTTGAATTAATTGGCTTATTGTTGTCAACAAAGCAATTATTGGTACGCTTCCTTTTTACTTACCAATAGAAATTGGATTTTAAGATGACTGTTAAAGAATTGTTTTCATTCTGTTGGTTGTTGTTTTTAATTCTGATTTGATTTTGTTGTTCTTTCTTTGTTGTTTTTCATTTTGTAAAATAAATATAAATATAAAAACAATATGAAAGAAAGGGCTGTAACGTATTACAAGTGAATCAAAGGAATTTCCTTTTTTTTCTGCTCATATGGAAAAAACAAAGATTTAGATTTATTAAATGACTTTCATGTTTAAGTTGTGGGATTTAACCAGACCTCTATGAATCTCGAATCTTCTTTAAAGTTCTTTTGTCCTTCCCCGTGCACTATAAACCATAACTGCAGCTGCAAAGCTGTAACTGTCCTGCTTGCTGAATCATACACTTCTATCTAACACTTATGAGTCCAGAGCTGGAACACTAAAAATGAAGCAGCCAGGTGATGCCATAGAAAAACTACTCTGGGATCCTTCAAGCGTTCAATGGATGTTTATTTAAAGAGGCTTTGTTGTAAATATGATTTGAGGGTAAAGAAACTTTGTTCCATTTTGAAAAAGTCTCACATAACATTAAGGTTCTGGCAGCCCAAAGTGTGGGTTGTGGGCCAAATTTGATTTGACTCACCAGGAAGTTACTTCAAAGCAGCACTGTAATATTTTTTGTTCAAACCGAAAGAAGTAGTTTTGTTGAGTATTCAAATGTTGGTACCGGGAGTTTTTTGGGCTACGTCTTTATCTATTATCATCACACTCACAGGCTCAGTAATGTAAGAGATTATAATAATAGATAAATCACAGAGTTTAGACTAAATTCTCTTTGAATGCTATTTCAACACTCTCAGAAGTTAAATTAATCTGCTTGTGGGGAACCAAAGCACAACCGACGTTACAAAATAGTCTTTACGTTGCATGTAATTGCATTTTTCCACCAGAGAGGTCTCCAAGTCCCCAGGTTTTACATAGTGTTGCTTTAACCCCACCACCACACTCAGTACCAGAACATGTTTTCATATGTATATGCTAAGTTTGTTAATTTGTTATTTATTAAGTATTTTATAGTTATAATCATTTCTTTTGCATGTTATAGTTTAATGTTACAAAATAAAGACATTAAATTAGTACTACAACAAGCTTTATTTTTAAGAGCTAATATGAGGTATGATGAGGCGCAGTTGTCACTAAGGACTGAATTTGAGGCCATGGCATTGCTGAGTCCTTCCTGGGCTTCCCAGATGTTTAGCTGCCAAGCCACAGCCTGGAGGAAAGACATGTTGAGGGTAGGGAAACAGGCTTGTGGATTCATAAGCTTGTCTGAACTACAAATGTCTGAATAGACTGTCTACTGCTGCATGTAACATGTATACCTGGAAACCTCTTTCTTGTTATCTCCTATATAAAATATATGTCCAGAAATTTGTAGACACCTGTGTGAGCAACGTTTCTTCTGAAACGAAGGCTAGTTATAGAGAGTTTGCCCCATCCAACTTTGCCACTGTAACAGCCTCTACACCTCTAGGAAGGCTTTACACTAGATATTGGAACACTGCTGTGAGCATTTGATTGCATTCAGCCACAACAGCATTAATGAGGGCAGGTACTGATTTTGGTTGAGTTGCTCATAGATACCACTAAAACTGAAGGTACTGGATGGTACTTCATCACTTCAAAGAACACACTGCTCTACAGCCTAATGCTACAGGGCCTTATATCCCTGATGCTTTTACAGCATTCATAAGGCTTCAGAGCATCTACGTGAATCTTGATTTATTTTTTTAAGTGAATTACATGCGATGATACAGAACACACTTAGAAAGATGTATTTTAATTAGTTTTGTTTATTATAACATTTTCTGATGTGAAATGTCATCAAAAGTGACAAAAGCTATCTTTATGACAATGAATGCTGGAGGAAGCAGTGTTGAGAGATAATAAAATGTAATTGTAACCTAATTCCAAGCTTCACTGTATTAAAGTAATATAATCTGATTACTTTCTACTACTTTTGGATTATTTGTCCATTCGTATATTTTTTTAAAGCCAAGATTATTTTTCAATTTTATTTTATACGACAAAATATTAGCTTAACTTTGCAAAGGCCACTTAGTTTAAAACTATACTGCTCTCCTGGAATTCTGCCATATTTGTTAAAAATCTGTTGCCAACCGAACAACACATTCAAACTGTTACATGTCTTCTTTTAAGAACATCAATAAATATTAAATACTGACATTCAAAAAAAACGATTATTGTAGTTTTTATAGGAACCGAAACTGATTTACATTTTTGTGTACTGATTACGTAACGACCATACATTCCATTACCCAAACCTAGGAACAAGGCTTGTTTGAAAATGTTTATGTAGATTTATGTCATGAATTGCATATGTAGCTTCACAATCAAAGCGTTACCTGCTGCTACAGTGAAGTGCTACCAGCAGCTCCATGGCATTTAATTTCATGTTGTAAACATACAAGCTGTGTGTGCAACTGAAAGCCTGTGTCAGCAATAAGTTCTACTTAAAGTAGCTGAATTCTCAAATTAGAAGAGGTGTCTGGATAAATTTGGACCAAAGCACAACCGACATTACAAAATGTTCTTTATTCTTCATTGCATGTAATTGAATTTTTCCACCAGAGAGGTCTCCAAATCCCCAAGTTCTACATAGTGTTGCTTTAACCCTACCACCACACTTAGTACCAGAACTTATTTTTTATATTTATATGCTAAGTTTGCTCATTTGTTAAATATTAAGTATTTTATAGATGTAATCATTTCTGTTGGCATGTTATAATTTAATGTTACAAAATAACATTAACATATTAAATTAGTACTACACTAAACTTTATTTTTAAAAGCTAATATGAGGACATGACGAGGCACAGCTGCAGCCTTTTTCACAGAAAACCGAAAAGAAACTTGGTATTTAGGATTGGTGCTCATAGTTCATGCAAATTAAGACTCCTGTCAGCGCATTATTCACATAATTTTCTGTCCAGATCTGGGTGTATTAAGAATCCTAAGACAAGTAAATGTATCTTTTCTGATTTCTTCTTTAACCTCATCTGACTTGTTACATTTAGATGCTTCTTCCTGCAGGAACATATTTGCCTACATTTCAAAAAAATAAACCAATTAATGCATATTGGCTGAAAACAATGGGAGCTTAATGAAGAATCTTTGTTAACAAACGATCTGACTGTTTCCCAGTCAAATATAATGGGTACTAATTATGCAGTACTGAGCAGGAGAAACAACTTCATTCATCTTTATCCTATAATTATACCCTTCATCATTTGGGGGGGCAATAACGAAGTGACAGCACAGTCAGTCTAATTAAAGGCTGTAGTTGCAGCACTGTCATTTCTGTAGCACCCTGTAAAACGGCACCCTGTCTGCCTCTGGATGGTGTGATTTCATCGGCAATTACTTTCAGCTTTGCGTATCGTGTTCAATTACGAGAAGATCAGTTGCACTTTTCTTAGTTACGAACAGAAATAAATTATTCCCTTCATGTCCCACTTTCAGATATCTTATTAGTCGTACTCATCCAAAGTCTTCATTATAAACTTCCAGCCCGAAGACCAATCACTTTCTCTACATATCTTAATTAATCGCCCTTTTCACATAGCCCTGTTTATGTTGCGTCCTACATGCTCACACTCTGTCTGAGTCTTCACTTTGCTAAAGTGGTTTATCATGGATCAAACTGATACACTTCAAAAGCGGCCCCACCATGTGAAAGTAGGGGGACAGGAGGCATGAAACGAGCTGATCTGAAGAGATTTAATGAGAACAAATGAGTGACGTATTCTAACATAGCTTTTTGAACCCTCATCTATTGAGCCGTATGAATTATCCATTTCTAAATGAGCTGCTTTGCAATGTTACAATCAGCCTGTCATGTGGGGCTTCTACTCTCAGTCCAGTTTCGATTTTTTTGCACAAATTGCGTATTAGTTTCACCAGAGTAACTCATTAATTCATAGTAATTAATGAATTATTTAAAAAAAGGCATGTTTTCTACATCTCTACATGTCTTATTTTTTTTTTCCTAATGTCCACTTTTGATTTGACTATATGAGTTGGCTTTAGATTTGGGCCAAACAAGGAAAAGCACCTCTACAATAAAGCTAATTTCTGATAGTACTTAAAGGAGATTTCTAACATTAACAATTTTTATTATTTAAAATTCCTTGAATATTGCAGCTAGAAATCCTTTCTAAAAAGCCACTAACAACTGACTGAAAGTCCTCAGTTTTAGCAATGTGATGTATTTAGAAGGCCGAGACAGCCTGGATAGACTTGTATTATCACAAAATTGACTCCAACCACCGTAAATCAAAACATGATTTGTTGATTCCCCACTCCCCAGTTCCTCTATCCGATCCGATATGTTACAGACATATCTACTGAAGTACCCAGCTAGCCATCCACCAATCTTGTCATATAACCCCACTTTGTACTTGATGAGGCAAAAGTGAGTCACTGTGGTGTTTAACATGTGTAGATAAAATAGCACTACCCAACATTTTGTCAATCATGTTAAAGGTCCTGCAGCCAGTTAGATTATTTAAGGTCATGGCTGAAGCTTCTGGCCAGCGACCACCCAGTCCTGTCAAAAGCCACATTTAGCAGCAAAACAAAAAATAATGTAAATAGATTTAAATCAAGAGTACACATTGGCGTTGTTTTCCACTACTAGAGATCCTTTCGGTGAGAAAAGGGATGAAGGTTTCTTTTAGATTGGCAAGTAAACAGTTTTTAATGCTAACATTGAAGAGGAGGGACTGTTTCTTATGGACACATGGACAACACAACTTTCCTGGTATGTGTTGCCTCCTATTGTCTGGAGTATGAATTTGACACATTGTGTCATTTTACAAATTTATCCTTTAAAGAAAGACCTTAAATGTCTAGACATTTTAGTTGACAGCAGCTAGACAGAAGGACTTTTAATGCTCTAGAAGATGAAATCGAATAGTCTCTGAGATTACTGCCAACAAGGAAAACCACAGGAATCAATAACATTGCAACAGAAATATTTCAAGATGCTAAAGAAAATGCCTGACTTATTTGTGTAAATCTGTAAAACTGCTCGTTAGTCAGCAGACTGAAAGAGTTCAATTAGAATTCAAAGAACCAAAGAAAGGAGACCAGAAACAATCATATCATACAGCAGTAAAGTTATGCTCAAGATTAATAAACATAAACCTGAGCCTTACAATAAAAGAGAATTTCCAGACATGAACGCAGGACTGGGGAACAGATAAGACAACAAGAGATATCATTGCTGTTGTTCACATGATGATTAAAAAAAGCAAAGAAATACAAGAACATATAGTTGCTGTCCAATAAAAAAAAAGTGTCTTCACTTTCAGTGTAAATCAATGGAACCAGATTTATTTTCCATGGTCCATTCATCATAAAATTTTCCCATGATGTAAACAGCAGCTTCTGAGTATAATTAATGTAGAAAAATAGAAATCATCAAAAATGAAGATACATGGTTGTCATTGGACAACAACGATATGTTTCATTGACTATAGCACAGTCTGTGGAGGCCTTCCTATGAAAGAACGCATTTGCAGCGAGGAGCATGTTGGACAGGTCTGCTCCAGCAGTGCTCCACTGCAGTGTACATAATTTAAATCTGTAAGTTACTGTGTGCTGTGTCTGATTATGATGGTCATTTGAGCAGATTTGATCTTGCCTCCTTCAGCCTCCTTCAGTCCACCTCCCTGCGGCTACGCAGCAGCCAGGAGTCAGACACATGCCATAGGAGGCCCTGATCTGAAGCGAAAACAGTGCAGGAGGACAGTGTACTTAAATGCACGGCTTTGTCAGGGGGTACGGACCCTCACATTTCAGAGAGACCACTCAAGGATCCTAAGGAGGACGAACTGGAGGAATGAGCAGACGGGGGGCCAGAGGAACGAAAATGTCAGTGCTCCCCCACCATGACTCAGCCACGCAAGAGACAGCACGCCTTCCAAATCAGAGAGACAGAAACACCTTCATACGCACGCACGATCACTCACACACCCATCACCGTCCCAGACAGCCACTTCCCATTCACGTCAAACTCATTTGGCCAGTTTTGAGGGGGCTAGCAGCAAACAGGCACACTGGATCTCCTAAGAGAAAACCAAGGAGATTTTTTTTCCTTCTGGGTGACAGATGTGTTTTCACATGACGTGACAGGTTTACAGCGTCTCACATTTGTTTGATGTTTTCACAGATACAGAGTTACACTGCAACCCGGCAGCAAAAACATATTGCCAGTGTTGCTCATTAAAATGAGAGAAAGACCGAGAGATACACGCTTGACCTAGAAGAGTGTGTCCTCTCTGTCATACCAACTTCTTTGTTTGTTTATCTTCACATTATTTAAAAACACTAGCTGTCCTCTACATCACATCGCATGACAAATCGACCAGAAGAAATATTATTAAGAATTAAAGATAAAGAACCAATGTAATAGAAAACGATCAATTTCTTGCTTGAACCTGGCAGCTCTGCAGTTCATACAGTGCATATATGGAAATTAAGGGCGTTTTCACACTTAATATTTGAATCTGTATCCAGAGCCAATTCTGGGCTCACTAGGGGCTTATTAGCTCTGGTTTGCTGTCACATACAAAAACTCCAAAATTCCCTAGATCACTTTTCGGCACGTAGGTTTGCAAACTGCTAGGCACCAGCTTCATCCATTTGCTCGTTTTATTATTTTTCTTTAATACAAACATTCAAGCATCAAGGTACAGATCTTTTCCCCACCATCGCAAAACTTTAAACGAGAAGTAACACGACAGGTCAAAGCACACATTACAAAATTAATCAATCACACTAACCTACAGGTGGCACCAGGAGGGGATGGCTTGCAAATACACAGTGGACGACAGAGCAAACCCTAGACCACTGATATCGCAAGGACCAGAGATAGGTTCTCTGGATGGCTTCTGAGTTTGAAACTAGCTTTCACACTTAACCAAAGGTACCAAACTCCCAGAGCAAGCAGTCTTGGGTCTAAAAAAAAGCTTTAATCCACACAACCCTAAACCACACAACGGCCCATTTTGAATGCACTGTTTTTGTGATGTCATTTACATGCATCCTGCCAGTCCAGCCTACTGAACAATGAATAAGGCATAAAGAATGAAAGCAAATAAGAACAGAGGATATTTACATATCTCACTCTTAAAGGCACAGCAACAAAAACATATTCTTATTTTCTGGGCAACATGTATAGCTGTATCCCAGCCTGTATAACTTCAGAACAGTTCTAGCCACAGACATAATCCCAGACATCAATAGTCATCATCAAGCTGTGATGTCAGTTTTAGCTTTGGGTGGAGCTTGCAGCACCACCCAAAATCCTGAAATTAGCTCCCTGCTTTTAGCCTTTATATTATACACAATAGGTTAAAATAGCAGCATGATACCACTAACTTGTCAGATAATCCATCTATTATCAACCATCACATACTGAATCAGCTCCAAAACCAGTCCAAACCTGGTATTCTGCCTGTAACCCGCCTGGAAAAACATCATAGAAATCATGAATTCAGCTGGAACGTCTTTTTGTGTGTCAAATGACCCGTTGACTGGCTCTGACTTCTGAGTTTAGAACTTATAGCTAAATACTGCTTATAACCACAGACCAGTCATAAGCCTGAGAGAAACATGTGCTCAGTTTTGCCATCTGAGAGAGGTCAGTGTTCCAATTCACAACAGAAGAAGTGTGCTTAATGTATATTTTGACAGATAACTACCAATAATATAATATATAAGATGTATGATTAAAATGATATGATATATAATATTACTCAATAACCAGCAATAGAATAACCCACCTTATTTTGCCAGCTCACAGACACTCCAAACAATTTCTGAAAAAGGCATCTGAGCTGACACTTGTTGTCAAGACTTGTACAGGCATACATTCACAGAATTCTGCAGGCGCTATGTAAATTTTACATCAGAAATTGGGCAAATTCATAAAGATTCGGTTAGCATTTACATGTCAAATAGTGGTCTATCTGAAGAGCTCAGGGTCTTCTGAAATAACAGCATATGCCATGTGTGACTGTCTCATGTAAATACTTTAGAATTGTATTGTACATTACACATAATTGACCTAGGGGGCTAATAGTTCATAATAGTTCACTTAAGGAATAAAAAAGAAGGATTTGAACACAGAAAATTAATGTTTTGAAGTTATTTATGATTTATTGGTGATTTGGTTATTGCATTATAGGTTCATTTAGTCAATGCAGTTCATTTCCCTTAAGGTAATAATTTTTTTGTTCCTATTATAAGGTTTCCATTTCAGAATGTTCATATGAGAGCATTGATATGATGATGCATGTACTTAAACCTTCTGTGAGTCATTGACCTCTCCTTAAGCCCCTTAAGGGTCAAAACCATTCCCCAGCCACAGACCACCTCACATTATATAATGTGATATCTCAAAGGACACTCACACATGCATTACAGGCAAGACTGATAGGACATACTGATAGGACATCAATTCTGTGTCTGTAGAAGGTTTACTGTCTAGGCACACAGTTGTGCCCTTGGCCCACTATTCTTTTCAATCTGTTATCTAAATCATACACGCTCACCTTTAAACATTACTGCTGAAGTACTCAATGCAAATTGAATCATGGCCTGTAGAAGGGCAACCTTGTAGCTCAGTGCTTAAAGGTTTGTGGTATGTTATTCTGGTCCTCCTCAAATGAAACTAATGAACCTCTCCAACCTGCATATGGGTTTAATTAAATTATATAGCAGATACCACTTTTGATCTATTTTGTTTACTGTCTGGATGGGCAATATGTACTATGTAATATGTAAGTTATTAATCTTTAAGTAAGATATTACTTTTTTAGTGTGAGGAAAAAATACAAAGCATGTCACCGTCCAAAGAAACACAAACATCAAAAGAATGGCAACTTTACAAAAGAGAGTTCAAACATTCTTTACTTTCAATCTGAACTAATTGTCTAATATGTCTGTTTTTGTTAGTATATAATTACCTATAACTACTTATCATATTTTCATTATCCTGAAGCCCATCCATCCATTATCTGCCGCTTTATCCCACTAGTCGGGTTCACAGAGGGGCTGGAGCCAATCCCAGCATCATCGGGCAAAGGCGGGGTACACCACGGACAGTTCGCCAGTCCATCGCATGGCCAACACTTACTCACGCACTCACACCTACGGGCAATTCCATAGTGACCGATTAACCTGACTGCATGTCTTTGGACGTGTGGGAGGAAACCTACGCAAGTACGGGGAGAACATGCAAACTCCACACGTCTCAGGGCAGGGATCGAACCCCCGATCGTCTTGTTGTGAGGCAACAGTGCTAACCACTACACCATCCTATCTTGAGGCCCTTCATACAGGCTGCTACAGTAGCCCTGAGAGGATTAACCACACAGTGGTTGTAAAGTGTACATTCTGCAGTTCATATTTTTACGTTGAAGCGGCAGCTCGAAATTGGTGGCGTTATATCATCTATTGAAAAACGTAGAAAGACAAAGAATTCTTATAAAAAGATAAGCCCTACCGCAGAGCATATGTATCAGTAGTGCATAAAACTCCAGGGAAGATATTTAAATATTTTAAATGCCCCCATCAAACATACTACTAGAATTAAAACCGAGGCTAAAGTCAGCGTTTTTTCATATTTTTACATTTTACTATGTAAATTGTCTGCCAGTTACATTGAACAGATTGCGACATGCAACCAGGTTACACACTGCTCCTTCAAAACAAAGCAAGTGTACTGGGTCCTATGGCATAAAGGGGCCTGCATCGACCCTTAAAACTTTTATCATACTCTTCGCATAGATATTGAAACTGTTGTACACTCATGACTGATTTTTAAACAACACACATGAACAGTTAGCTTCCATTAATACTACACCAACAGATCTAAACCTTACTGACATACACCTGAGGAAATTACTACATCTTAGAGAACACAGCAGCATTTTTAAAAATCTCTGCTTCCACATGAGGGCGCAAAACATTTGCATAAGAACACCAGCCCAACAGGAGGAGAAATGAATTAAGCTGTTTTGGTACATACACCCAAATAAACATTATACGGGGGCATGTAATTAAAAAAACATAAAAATAAAAATCATTAAATACAGGACAACTACAGAAAATAAATGTTATTTATGATATATTGGTTTATTGGTTATCGCTTTAAAGGTTTATTTAGTGCATTAGGCCCTTGCATTTCATTTAAGGTAATACATTTGTTTTATTCCTATTATAAGGTTTCATTTTAGAGTTTTCATATGAGAGCATTAATGTGTTTGCGCATGTACTTAAGCCTTCTAACTGAGTCACTGACCTCTCCTTAAGCCCCGTAAGGGTCAAAACGTTAATACTATGGGTAATTTTTAAAAAATGTATGTATTTACCTGCCTTGACAAATTGTATGTTTTTGTAATAACTGAACATAATCATTGCAAATCATTAGCTCTACCTTAGATTTATATTTCAAATCTAGTCTAACATAAACATTTAAGTTAAGGTTAGATATTAGTGGACAGAGTGAGTACCGCACCTTATCTGAGACATCACAATAAGAAGCAACAAGCAAATTACATTGTATTTTTATTTAATTATTCTTTTGTTTAAATGAATAATTTTCACATAATTTTTTTTCCGGGGAATTAACAGAAGATTCTTCTGGGAGCCTAAGATCCTGGCTACAACATTGTATGACAGTGAATCATCTGATATACACAGTTTTACAGTGAACACCAGAACACACCCCAACTGTACACATGACATGGCTGAATGTGAACATAGACACAGTAACTGACCTGTTTTACTCTCATCTTATGCTGCATCACCTCTCGTTATAAAGACTGTGATGCCTTTTTAGTTCAGTTTGAAGCTAATGCCAAAACTACATGTCACAAACATTAAATTTACACCAGATACACAGAACTTTCTTATCTGCGTTTGAATTTTCCAGCCTCTATGGAAGCAGTCGCACAGTGAGGGAGTATAACAAAAGGTTCTCTTAAAGCAGTAAAAGAGCAAAGAGAGCAAAGGGAAAAACTAATCCTGAGAGAAGTTTGTTTAATCTTTGTGCGGCATGTTAATCTTGAGAGAACTCTTAATCTTGTAGGAAGAGTTAATCTGGGGGACAGTGTTCAGCATGTGGGAAGTGCACCATTTCAGAGAGATGTTAACCTCTGGGAGTTACTAATCTTTGGGGCAATTTCTTTTGTCGCCACAAAATCTCATGAGAGGTGTTTACATTATGAGAGCAGCCCCTATCTAAGAATCCTGAGCGAGAGAAGCAGTATTAGGAATTCTCTTTTCCTGCCTTTATTGCTCCTGACAAGTCATTTGATATTCAGAGAGGGAGCTCTTGAATATTCAAATTAACGAGGACAAAAGCGTTCTGATTTGCACCGAGATGGGACGCAGAGGATGGATAAGACAGATCTGGAGTGAGAGGCTAACGTGGTGAGGAGTGTGCTAAAAGACAGAGAAGCCCAAAAATGATGAATGGATGGAAGACTGATTAAACAAATAAGGGGAGTCACTATAATCAATATAATCAATTGAATGATTTATTGAGCATTTCTTTATGTATTTTAGGCAGATCTACTCTGAATCTCACAGTAGCACAGCAAAATGCTCCCTCTAGAACCCATCAGCATAACATTGCAATGATACTATCACTCACATCACTTATTAGGCACTAAATTGATACTTTGGCAAAAAAAAATCTAGTACAATCATCACTACTTTAAAGGAGGAGTACTTTATAAAGTGTTTATAAATTATTTATTAGGTCATAAGCACCCTACAATGATGAATACGTAGTCACACATGCATAAAGAGCAAAAGTGACCAGTTGTTTGCTTAATAGTGATCCCACATTCATCTACACTGTTAAAGCAACATTATGTAAAATATATGATTTTAACTTAAAATTACTTTGATGGTACTTTGACCAATAATAAGGAGAACAGCGTCACTGTCATCGCCACTCCAGGTCCGGAACACCTGTTGTATAACTATCAAGGTGCAACCATGAGACCTCTCTCAAGAACTGCATAACGCTTAGCAGCACCACACCAGGTATGGGTCTTCAGCTGGCTTTAGGAAGAAGCTAGCTTTGTAAAAGCTCCAGACAAGACAAAATCTAAAACTGACTTTCACCTGTTGGCAAGAGATGCACAAGAGTTTATGGCTATTGGTTATTTCTGAAAGGCTGCAATGTAGACTGTAACCTCATCTATGTTCATTTTTCTAGCTCAGGCTCGCATACAAAGAAATAAATTAATCTCATATTAAAAAGTCTGGCAAGTCCTTGTCCTCTCTAATACCAAACAAGCGTACCTTACTACTCTACCAACACAGTTCCTTCTTTTCTAAAGTCATTGTTGGCTTTTGTACTGACTTTTAACTCTATAGCAGAATCTGACCCCTCTTCCCCTTACAAAACACGAGGCATGAAACACATCACAGGCTGCTGAAATAACCAAAACCATAAGTGTAATCTGTAGCATCCATATGCCTGCGTGACACTTGTGCACATGAAAGGAAGTCAAAGTTTGTATTGATTAGTTTGTCAACAAATGCACTACTGCAGCTGTTCCTAAAGGGGGCTCGAGGTGTGATTTGTATTTGTAAAGTAAATAAAATATCAATTTGTGCATAACAAAATCAAATTACTGGTTACTTTGTCTTATCTTATGTTAGTCAGCATTGTAGCTGTCACCGCAGTCACGTTTGTTTATTACTTTGTTATAACAGTTTATTATTAATGAAGCCAGGTTAGGTGTCCAGTTCTTACTTCTTTAGTTTTGTACTGGAGCCACAAGGCTAACGTACTGTTAACATTCATACTCATCACTGTGCATGCAGATTTAAGTAGCATACTCTTTTATATAAAATGTAATTTCTTGTACACAACAGTAGTTCAGTGTCAGATCCCCACAAGCAAGTCCATGAAACTGACCTGCTTAGAGGCAAGTATGTAATGATTAAAACATTCAGTTCGCCCAGTGCTAATTGGTGGAATATAAACTCCCATTATCTGTTAGCTAAATTAGCCTCATAGCTCCAGCATTAAACTGAAGAAGCAACATCAGACACCAAGAATATCATCACCATCCAAAGAAAATTAAGTGTCTCCGCAACAGTAGCTTCACAGAAAAGGCCAACAATCCCCATTTTTAATGTAAATTCATTTAAAGAGGTTTTATTCCAAGTGATTTTGGAGCACGGAGCAATTTAAATGACATTTGAAAACTTTGGACAGTGATGATATGTTTGTTTCTATACTTAAGAACTATTTTGCAAGATTCATGTGCATGTGATTTCATACTTTTTATTTCATAAGTTTTCTTTTAGACCTTCAAATTACTCATTACTAATCTCACAGACCAGGACACTTTCTATTTAACCTACAGAAATGTGTAGAAATGTGTTTAAACATTCTCTGTTTAAATATTGTTATTGATATGTAATTGAGCATGTTTTGTTAAAATTCTAAATCAAGTTCTTTATTAATTAATTTAAATCGATTTTTTTTTGTTATTGCTGTAAGACATGCCCTCTAAGTTTTTGTGCCTCTTTGACACTTTTGTGACTGTTAAACCTACAAAATGTCTCTTTTGCCCCCCACTATAAACTCACCTGGAGTTACTGAGGTCGTTTTGGCCCCCTCGGCTTTTCTCCAGGGCCAGTTTGGTGAAGATGCCCACCAGGACCATGATGGCCACCACGCCGCAGATGATGTAGACGATCATGTGGGTGCGGTCCCGCTCGTGCTCAGACTGGCCCTCGGTGATAGTGGCCACCGGCTTGCCCGTGTTGGCCCAGATGGGTGTGTCGTAGTTGGAGCATGAGGTCTGGTCCAGCCGCTGCTGACGGAACTGGCAGCAGAAGCGGTAGAAGCAGGTGCCGCAGCAGTACAAGAAGATGCCCGCCGTGCAGTTAAAGGGCGGATCCCACTGGCCCATCACGTCGTAGTAGCCCTGGCAACGGGTCCCCATGGGTGGCACAGTTTCCTCTTCCATGTCTCCTGCAGGTGAGCTCAGTGCCACGGCTCCTTCTGCTGTCACCGAGGTCACTGTGGGGTCCGTGGTCTGATTGGCCAGCTGCATGTCCATCTCTGTGGTCGTCTCATCCTGGGCCTGCGAGGCCCACCCGAGTAGAGCTGCGAGGGCGATGTGGAGCAGGAAAGACTGACCAGCCATGGTGCTCCAGATGCTGATCAGACACTACAAGGGTTTTCTGGTCTCCGTAAAGTCCTGACCATGCAAACTGAGAAGAACTCAGAAGGAATCCCAAAAATACCTCTGTGTAACTTTGACTTTAACATGAAAGTGATGATACTTTATTTATTAAAGAGAACAAAAAAAAGCATTTTAGAGGAATTTAATAAAGGGATTAAAGCTGAGCACTGCTGTACAATGTCCCATCATATTCTATAAGATTAACATCAATAAAAAAAAACACACATAAAAAAAATGACGAACAAGAAAAGCAGATAAGCAGAAAGATCTCATTACCTTGTCATAAAAGTGAAAAGAAATGTTTGAACTAGAGATCCTCCAAGTTTAGATTTTTTCATTGCTCCTGCATCTCAGTCCCCTCTGAATACAGTTCCCACCACTGCGTCACACATGTAATCAACAGAGTTGACCAGGAATATTTCCACGCAGTCCTGCTTCAGTTTTCATCACCACAACCATGTCAATACTGCTTCTCTTCCAAAGAGCTGTCCATCCTTTTCCTCCTGAGATAAAGTGCTGCTGGTTTCACCCAGCACACACTCCACACAGAGAGAGTAAACCAACAGCAACAGATCAGCATTCAAATAAAATCCCTCCTCTCAACTCTCAGCGTATCAGAGAGGGAGAGAGAGAGAGGGGGGGACAGAGGGAGGGAGGGTGGAAGAGAGACCAAGAATAGGATGAGAGGGGTGGAGAGAGAGAATAACAGTAAGAGTGAGTGCGGGTAAAAGAAAAAGCGGGAGAGGGAGAGAGAGGAGGGAAAAAATAGGAAGAGAGCTACATGGAAGAGAGGGAGAGACAGAGCAAGAGAGGCAGAGAGATACAAAGGGGGAGAGCAGGGAGAAGTGGGGAAAAGAGAGAGAGCCAGAGGCTAGAGAGCCAGGGAGGGAGAGAGAGAGAGAGAGAGACCAAGGGTGGAACAGAATGGGGAAAAAACAGGAAGAGAATAGGAAAACAGGTAAAGAGAGAAAAAGAGGCATAAAAAAGAGTGGTGGAGAAAGAACAGAGAAGAAGGAAGAAGAGAATATGGGGTGAAGGGAGAGGGAGAAGGAAAAAAGGGAAGAGGAAGGAGGAAAGAAAAAGAAGAAAATAGAGAGAGAATAGGAAAAAGAATAATAGAAAGACTGTGATAGAGAAAGAGAGAGAGTCTGACAGAAGAGCGAGAGAATGGGGAAAAAAGAACAAGAGAGAACAGAGAGGGGAAGAGGGAGAGGGCTTGGAGAAAGAGAAGGAGAGAGAAAAATTAAGAATGGAGAGACAAGGAGAGAAAGAGAGAGGAGAGAGAGAAAAATAGAAGGAGAGAGAGAGGGAAAGAGAAGGAGAAGGTTTGAAGAAAGAGTGGAGAGAGAAAGCAAGAGAGAAGGACAGAAAGATAAAGAGTGGAGAGAGAAGGAGAGAAGGAGAGGGGAGAGAGAGGGGAGAGAGTGAAGGAGAGAGAGGGGGAAGAGAGGGAGAGAGAGAGGGGAGAGAGAGAAAAAGAGAAAGAGAGAGAGAGGGAGAAGAGAAGGAGAAAGTTTAGAGAAAGGGAAGGAGAGAGAAAGTGAGAGAAGGACAGAGAGAAAGATAAAGAGTGGAGAGAGAATGAGAGAGAGGGGAGAAAAAGAAAAGGAGAGAAAGAGTGAGAGAAGTGATAGAGCGAAGGAGAGAGAGGGGAAGAGAAGGAGAGAATAAGAGGGGAGAGAGAAAAAGAAAAGGAGAGAGAGGGGAGAGAACGAAGGAGAGAGAGGGGAGAGATAGAAAAAGAGAGAAGGAAAGAAGAGAGAGAGGAGAGGGTAAAGGAGGGAGAGGGGAGGAGAGGGAGAGAAATAGAGAGAAGGAGAGAGAGAGGGGAGAGAGAGAGAGGGGAAGAGAAGGAAAGGATTTAGAGAGAGCTGCTGTTACTGAGTGGAGATTGTTATGGCTGTACAAACGCGTATACGAGCGGAAGCATGTTGGTGATGAGGAGATTGGGGGAACAAAGCAAAGAGAAAAGGACGTGGAAACGGTTTCAGCTTGTAGGACGAGTGTGTCCCAAACTGAGTTTTCCTTCATCCCGTGCCTGTCATTGTAAAGCACCCTGAACATCCAGGATGGAGATAAACACATTTGAATGGCATTATGAATGTGTGTCTGCGGCTGCGTGATTAAGTCCAAGGTTTCGACTCTCAAATCCTCTTCATGTATTTGCAAAATCCCAACCTGTCCAAAACCCCGTTCTGCCTGCCAAGAGTCCTCCACCCACTGTCCATCAGCGCTGGTCCTCAGCACGCCGCATAAACATTCAGCAGCTTAGAGCCGCGGAGAGGACTAAACAGAGGCGGCGTGCGGTAAAGGTTGGTCTCTGCTTAAGTCCAGAATGCCACCGGGAATAAACTACATGCTCATGTGCTTTTATGGTGTTGTTTTCAAAACACTAGTCTATCGCTTACACCTTTTTTTCTTTTTCTCTGAAGTTACTTTTATTGTGCATCAAGGTCAAATCTCTCTTTTATCTACACATATCCATGTCATTCCTTTCTCTCTCCCTCCATTACTCTGCCTTCTGAAAGTAGAACACAACTGATCAGTACTGTCCATACCCCCATCACCTCGTGGTGGTCATCGATCTACATTCTTCAAAAATAAAGGTTCCTCAATGGATATTATTTAGGGCTCTACTAGAACAGATTTACATCCTTCAGTTTCCCAAAACACTATTTTTTTCTCATACTGTACATCTGAATTCACCACTTATTCTGAAACTCTTTGTCCTTCTGCTCCACCTCTCAATTAGCCCAGTGTGCTCTGATTGGTCAGCTCTCTTCAACTGCCAGAGAAGCATCCTGCAAAAGTCCTACAAACTCCATCCCCCACACCACTGTGGCTTGAACAAGAGAAGGTCAGGTAGGACATGTTGGTCGACCTGATGCACCTTCACAAGCCAGACTACAGCAGGATGTTTCAGAGTGGTAAGGTTTTACTGTTTATCTCTCTGTGTTATGTGTGAGGACGCCTGTAATCAGTTATCAGTTATGAAGTGATGATCACCAAATAATGGTACTCGATTACACTGCATGAAACATTGGCTGTGTCCGGTTTACTATATAGTACACATTGTGTCCAAAGGCAGAAGATTCAATGAGCTCCAGCAATGCACTGAAAAGTGGTATGTGTGCTAATAGACAGCAGATTTCTACCATCACTTCACCTCCCTATTGTAGTGTTCAATATAGAGAACCAGATTTTCAAATGTATGATGTTGTGATTATGGAAGCATTGGAGGAATGGCAGTAGTTTTGAGATAGGCTTATATAGATTGATGGCCAAATAAATTTGTTCTTGTTCAGCAGCTCATGGCTCTTTGATTGCCTGCTATTTAACTGACAAACTATTTATTACAATATAATGTAATAAAGTAGTAAGGAGTAGTTAATTAGCAGCTAATGTCCAATTAGGCTTGATAAGAGCACTACACCATTAATGTATTATCTATTTTAGGCCCCCTTTAGTGATGTCTTACACACAATCCTAAAAATCTACTGCGATAATTATATTAAATCATGCCTGATTTTTTAATCTGATTCATATTTGTGATATCTGTATCTTAAGATCCGATGTAGAAACTTTTAAAAGATGAGGTTACTCAGTTAATCACAGTAAGCTCCTCCTACAGTATCTGTAAAGCCCAGTAAACTCCTCCTACACTGTCAATCAATCACAGTAAACTCCTCCAACACTGTCAGTCAATCACAGTAAACTCCTCCTACACTGTCAGTCAGTCACAGTAAACTCCTCCTACACTGTCAGTCAATCACAGTAAACTCCTCCTACACTGTCAGTCAATCACAGTAAACTCCTCCAACACAGTCAGTCAATCACAGTAAACTCCTCCTACACTGTCAGTCAGTCACAGTAAACTCCTCCTACACTGTCAGTCAATCACAGTAAACTCCTCCTACACTGTCAGTCAATCACAGTAAACTCCTCCTACACTGTCAGTCAGTCACAGTAAACTCCTCCTACACTGTCAGTCAATCACAGTAAACTCCTCCAACACTGTCAATCAATCACAGTAAACTCCTCCAACACTGTCAGTCAATCACAGTAAACTCCTCCTACACTGTCAGTCAGTCACAGTAAACTCCTCCTACACTGTCAGTCAATCACAGTAAACTCCTCCTACACTGTCAGTCAATCACAGTAAACTCCTCCTACACTGTCAGTCAGTCACAGTAAACTCCTCCTACACTGTCAATCAATCACAGTAAACTCCTCCAACACTGTCAGTCAATCACAGTAAACTCCTCCAACACTGTCAGTCAATCACAGTAAACTCCTCCTACACTGTCAGTCAATCACAGTAAACTCCTCCAACACTGTCAGTCAATCACAGTAAACTCCTCCTACACTGTCAGTCAATCACAGTAAACTCCTCCTACACCGTCAGTCACACTGAAAGTTTTTTGCTGAACTTGGCAGTTACAGCAGATAAAGATGATAGGGATAAGTTTTCCTCACCAGTCACTGACGTATAAACAGTTAGCTTAGAAACTTGTTGGTACATAACTTGTTGGGTGCTGTGTGAATCCACTTCTGGCACATGCTAATAGTTAGCCTACATGGCAAAAATGCTGCATTATTAACATTTAACATTAATATATAAATGCAGGAAAAATGTAAATTACTGTTCTTTCAGAAACACATGTTTTAATACATGTCTTAGTTAGTAACTGTGTTAGTAACGTCCTGCGGAGGGCTGGGCTGTTTCAGTCATTAGGTTCTGTTAATGCATTGTGGCAGCGACACAACAATGCACACTTAAAGAAAATCTATTTTTAAATACGCAAGCATTTCAAAAAGTGAATACTCTGAAACTTTAACTCAAGAAAAAGACTTTCACTTGGGTATGGGAGGGACATTTGAGCAAGACTATGTATACTTTTGAGTACTGGAGTTGTGTATTTTGTCCACCTCTGTGGCATCACTCCAAAGAACACTTTCCACACCTTTATTTATTTTCTACATGAAATTACACATAAAAAACATTCTGAAGTGTGGATAGGCTACTTCCCTTTGAATTAATGTTCATAGACTAGATTCAGGGAGTGACATGCCGCTGGGTTTTAGAATACATTTCTAGCCTGGGGAAAGATGCTTCTGAATATTTCATCGTCCCTTCTTTATTGGCATTAGTTTTTCTTTGAACCTCTATATTCTCTGCATAATTCTGCAGCTGAAACAAACACTGGATTTTGCTTTTGTCGCTTCAGTGTTACTTGCTTTCCGCTCTCTATCCCCCAAGTGCTGCTCTTCTCCTGCAGCTTCTGCTATTCTGATGTTTCTGATGTTCTTGCCCAGAGCAAAATCTTCTCATCCTCACTGAATCGGCGCCACACTAGGAGAAGCTGGGACATCATTTCGCCCTCTTTCACATGTTTTTCTATTTTGTGGGATCAGCAGGTCATAATATTACAAATTGCATACAAGATGAAAAAACCCAGTCTCAGGCATATATTTTATATTAAATTTTCTAATAGGGGAAACTTAACCTACATTATATTTATAGCACTTCTTATCCAGAACGACTTACAGAGCTCAGCAGCCCAACCAGGGATGTTTATTGGTACAGAATGATGAGCTTACCTTGTATAACCCCTTCTATGTCCACAGTCAGTCGGACAGGGCCCAGAGCTGCTATTAAACAAATCCCCCTGTAACTGTACTTGACTGATGTTACAATTTACATGAATATAACTATGTCTGTAATATAAAGTTGTGGCTATGTGTCAAGATTCCCAGTGACTAGGAGACCAAAACATAAAATTAATTATATTTATTGCGAGATTTTTGGAACATAAACCAGCAGCTAAACACTGAATACCTCTTAGCATTAATCAAAATAAATCTCAGTATCAAAAATCTAAAAATAAATACATAAAAATACAAATAAATAAATAACATTTATTCACTACTAGGGAGAATGCTACTGTAAACTTGCTGTAGGGTAGGCGGAGAGCTGTTTTTTGCCTTGCTAATTAACTCAGCTGGGTATTGACCTCAATAATGAACCTACACTCAAATTGATTTAGAACACCCTCAGTTGTACGCAAACACTATTTAAGGTAAACACATTCTCTTGGAACAGTAATAAAGCTGAGGTATCCGCCACGGTGCAGTAAGGATTCCAGAATAAAGAGAAAACAATACAAAGGTCAGCTATATCATAAAATAAACAATCCCCTGTTGCAGGCCTGATAACTGTGTCCTTACTGTCTCAGAGTACTCACAGTCTGTTTTAAAAGAGTCATGATTCAAAGTGAGCTGGGAGGAATTAGCTGCTCTTCATCTGAACGCGCTTGACTGGAATTGACTAGACTTGGTAACCGAACTCCCACGCAGTCGGAGGAACCATTGGCTCTCCTAGCAACCTGTGGCGCTATAACGTATACCTTGGGTTACACCTGGAGTCAAACTGCTGGGTGGAAGGCAGAAGTGCTACTGTGCTGTACAAACCACAAACTGAAAACCAGGGTCTTTTACACCAGCTCTACGTAAATTACAGGCTAGTTATATTGTGAGTGGTTGTTAAGCTCATGTTGATGTGTTGCTAAATAAAAAAAGGGTTTAATCACAAAAACTAGTTTTATATGGAGCAGGTGTAGGTGTCACCGAAACCAACAGAAACCACAAAGATATGAGAACATACACCAAAACATGGAGTTCCTTAAATAGGCTAAAATCACTTTGAGCTGTGTTTTAACTCTAAATATACAGCTCCAGTTCAGCAAGACTCAAATAACATTAAAACGGATGCTGCTGTTGAGCCAGTTGGCTGAAATTTTCAGTTGTCACAAGGAAATATTAAAGAATAAACAAACAAACAAACAGCAGCTACAGCTATTCAGTTCTCCTCTGTTTAACTTGTGTACATCATTCACTTCTGTACTGAATTCTCCAGAGAATGGAAACCTGTCATCATGTTTTTTTTTAATGCCAGTGAGTTTGTAGTTTGTGAAATTGTTTGTTGTTAAGTTTAAAAGAAGTAGCATTATTGACTCCGGAGGGGAAAAAACATGCTTAAATATTGTGTGTGTGTATTTGTGTGTGCTGCTGTGAGTCATACTTCAAAGCCTGAAATAATCATATAAGCTAGATTGGTGGTCTCAAATGCAAAATCAATATTATACTGATGAAGATATGACTAATACAGCATAAGATTCACAACCCTTTACAAAGTTTTCTAAATCATGTTGCTTGTGCACACCTTTTTTTTTTACCAGAGAGCTCTCCAAACCTCCACAACTTAAATAGCATAGCTTTAAAGTGACAAATGCTTTATTTAGCAGTTACTAACTAAGACATGACTTACAAACCAGTGATTCAACCAATTGTAGTAAATAGATAGCTTGAAACTAAGCAATATGCAACAACTTAAGCATAACCCATACAACCCATGTCAGAAAGTTAATGGTACCACTGCCATTCCTGATGTGTAACACACACCATGTTTCACAGCTATATAATAAATACATTTTTGTCTTCAGATTACAGTTTAGTATTGTGTAGCAGGTAACACTGCTTACTAATGTATGTATAAATCTTACATTTAAAACATTACATTAAAACATACATTTCGTTACATTTTATCATAAATGCTCATGCTGCAGCATATCATCACTCTGCATGAGGGTTTGAGAATGATTGAGAAATGCAGGCTACCTGGGCTGCATCCATAGCATTCACACATGGTAGGAAGCCATTCTGTTTAGATAAACAAAAGAAATTGAAGGATGAATACATCTTAATGGTTCCTGTGTCCTGGATATTTCGAGTGCTCTCAACAGTTTCTTTTTTACAGGGATTCTTTACCCGGCAGGAAATGAGAAATGTTAGATGCAGGTCTGAGACGAGCCCACTGTAGCGCGAAATATGACCATTCGGAGAGGAAGAGTTATTAACAGACAGAGAGCCGTTCACTTTCAGATTTACTGATAAGGAGCAAGATCAGAGGTCAGTATGAAAGGAAAAAGGGAACAGAGCATTGCACTGAAGTGGGGGACATTCACTAGCTCTTGGAATAGCAAGGGAGGGAATAGAAGTGTTTAATGTCCTGATAGCTCAGAGAGATACAGCTGCATGCAAAAGTTTGTGCCAAATTCCATATTTTGTGGATTTTTTTTTTTAATTGAATGAGGTAAACAGTCTGTACAGCAGGATATTACACAAATATATATTTTTCTGTGAATGGCAATGCACAGTTACTTGATAAAAGTGGCATAGCCAGTGTGGGTAATGTGGGTAAAGGTTTGGAAATCAAAGGAAAGTTTGGACATTTATACTCTTCTAATACACTTATATAATACAGGGCTTAAATAAAAGGGTAAATAACTTAAACCAACTGGTTTGTCTGTCGTTTGTAAGTTTGCTTGCTAGATAGCAAAATAGCTATTTCAGTTTTATTAAGTTGTAATGAATACTATCTGTAACTTACTATCCTTTCTTTTATATTATGGTACATACCTAGTATTGGATAGGTAAATATTCGGTAAATGTCACAGGCCAAAACAAAACAAGTATTTCCATTTTTTCCAACATCATATGAGCACACGTTATGTACAGAAATTTCATAATAAACGAACCAATAGAAATGCTCCAAAATTGCTTGGAAAAAATCTTTGTACATTACCTTCCATTAAAAAGAAGATTTTTGCCTTCTCCAGTAGAAAAAAGAATGCCAATGTTACCTTTCCAAAGATACCAGTTTTTCTTTGGACAGCAATGTAGCATTTACAAATATTGATCTGGCACATACGTTGTAATTGTGTCTTAGATAATGATTAGACCACATTTTGTTATTAATTAATCCAAAAATCCAGGTAATTCCATTTACTTTTTCTTGCAACTGCATCATGCTATAGAAATAACTAATATTTCAGAGAAGAGTGTTCTCAGCATTTTCCAAGTGAATATTATAATATAATATACTATATACTATATACTTATATAATATATAATAAGTAATACAGTGCACTTCAGAACTGTTGGCATGCTAGGTAAAGATGGGCAACATATATATATCGTCCACAGTTATGCAAAGTGTAGTCTTTAGGAACTTAATTGGTCGTCCATGACTTCTTATTTGACTGGGGTCCAAATATGAAGTGACATGCAGCCCAAACATTCTTAGTCATTCATCCAGCAACATGGGGAAGGTCAGAGAATACACAAATAAAATCAGACTAAGGGTTGTTGTGTTAGGGCAACAACTGTAGCTGTGAGGAGATAGGACAAATAGATAGCAAGAGGATGGCCGGATATGTTTAAATAGCCTGAACCTTATAACGATAACGTATCACACTCATTAACTCATCAGCTCTAGAGAGAGAGAGAGAGAGAGAGAGAGAAAGAGAGATTTTCTAAAGACCCTATAGTAACAATGTAAAGATAGCTTAATCTTAATATGGAAGATTTTCACTTCCAAAATGAACTAAATTGATCAACAGGATGTGGAAAAATAGCAGTTTTACAGTATTTAAAGATGTCACTGTATTGTGCCACAGAGGTGTCTAATTAAGTTAGCATGATCAACAGCTAGCCTCTCATAATGTGACTGCCGCTGGAACTTTTCAATTCTAAATGAGATCAATACTATATTTGTGTTTGTAAGAATAGTGATAGATACTTAAATATCATTTGAACTTGATTAATAAGTTGTTGTTGCACAGTCTTATTTTTTAATTTAGAAAAAATGTTCTTTCATCATTACTTTAACTTCAAAATAAAGATATTTATATTCAGTCAAAGCTCCACATGATCCTAGCTTGCAGTGTTTGTGTGTAGAAGTCATAATTTCATGACTTATATAGCATTAATGGAGATTAAGCCACAGCAATGTTCCACACGGAGCAAATGGTGAGCTGATCTAAACTTTTTCTGCATAGACAGACAGAAACAAACCTAATTCTAAGAAGTATTAATCTAGGAATCAGAATGATATATATATATATGGTGGTTCTTCATAGTGATATATGATTCTATATACAACCATGAACACTCCAAGAGCCATTTGCATGCTTAAACCGTCCTTCAAATTGATGTAGGAAGTGTCATCTATGGTTCTATGTAGAACATTTTTGATATTAGTACAATGTCAAGCTTTTTCACATACAGAGTTGTAACTGTGCATCTAAATAAAAGATGTGGCTACTGTTGGAAGGAGCTGCTTCGCTATAAACAGAAGTTAAAAGGTCAAACTAAATGTTAATCAATGGTGTTGGAGCTGTTTTGTGAGAATGTTGGGGGACATTTTCTCTTTGAAATGCAGTAGTGAGCGGATTAGGGGGTCAAACCCACAGTGCATTCCTCGCTTGTGTGTGTAGGGCTCAAACAGAACCCAAGACATGAAGATGAAGATGATGAGCGATTTTGATGTTGACAGTATGCATTTCTTCATTATGTAATAAATGATGATATAAACTCAAAGGGACAGTAGCACATCTTATTAGCAACGGCTGACCATCAAAGCAACTCTTTCCTACTGCTGTTGGCATGAAGAGAGCAGATTCCCAGCAGCATCCTGGAGCGCAGCAAATATCCACAGCCATTATTATTCATTAGTATTCAAAGGCCCTCCATTTGATCACTTTACCATGTGGATGCACTGAATACAAATTACAGGCATGTATCTGATCAGCATGCTTTTATTTATCACTTGCCAAGCAGATAGCTTAGTCTCTCTCTCTCGTCCACCTTCTTTAACTCTTTGTAAAGAATGCACCACTGGACCCGAGTCCTTTTCACAGTAAGGTTTATGAGGTCTCTCCCTCGAAATTTAGCAGAACCTGAAATTCAGAGATATAAATGTTTAAATAACAAATCAGCAGCATTACATGAAATCAAAATGAACATCTTATATTGACCACATCTTGGCCCTATCTTATTTCTTATTTTTACCCCACTCCTTGTTTTCAGGGGTCACCTCTCCCTTGGTACTGTGTTGCAAGAGGTAGTGGCTGAAATCATCCCCACAAACTGGGACAACTCGACATGAATACATTAAAAACAATAAATAAATAAAATAAATTAACTACAACACTGCTGAACTGCTACTAGGCCACTAGCAGTGCCCTGTAGGCAGCCTGGTAAGTCTGAAAGTCCACAAGTAGAAACTTATTTTAGCCACGACTGTGCATTTTAGAGCTGGAAGTGAAACTGCATCCCTGTCTCTCATGGCCACCAAGACTTCAGCGTCCCAAAATCTGAAAATTAGTGTAACATTAGTGTCACTACTAAAGTGAATGTTAGGCCCAAAATGATGTAATATTGTCACTATCAAAATAGTAATTACTGAAACATTTATTATAGTTGTATAGTTATATGATTAAATAAAATGCACAACTGTTTGCTTTAGTAAAATAAATATAATTACACTATAGGGTCATTTAAAAGTCCAAACGTATAAACACAGATTTTTAAAATGTAGAATGATGTATAGTTAACTTTTATTATACAAATCTAATATAAATCTATTAATGTATTTTATATTAAAACAGGACAAAGACCCAGTCTTCCATCTAGAAATCTATACAGGGTACACGGCGCCACACCTCCCTCTGCTGCGTTATAACTTCTATTCGTCATGAACTCCAACTCCCAGAATCCCCTGAATGGGTTCTTACTTACCAGCCTATCACCTATTATGTGCTTCTGTAACTTGTTTGTAACTGTAACTGTTTGAAATATGATATATGTGTTTGTTGTAGTCCTTTCTTTGTGAAGTATCGCTCCAGCAACCTGAGCGTTACTGAGCCTTATTGTATTCTTTTTTTTAACTTTGCCCTTTGCATCTGGACATTGTGTTGCCTACTGGTTTTTGCTTGTTTTCCTGTTCACGATTCTGCTTAGCCTATGTGTCTGCTCGTGCTGTTACATGGTTTTGGATCGTCCCTTCCTGAGATCTTACACAAGGGTATTAAACACAACATTGGTTTTATTTTGTCTTATTTGTTCATTTTCATTATATACCTTATTAATAATATACATCAAAAAATTGTGTTCCTTTATTTTAACTTATTACTTATTACTGTTATTACTTATTTGTAAGAAAATCAATAAATACATACAATTACACATTCCTTCTGCTTTTAAGACAAATCAACTCTCCTTGTGTTTAGTAGTGACAGTTATTATTTTGTTGCTTTTTGTCTCAGATCAAATTGGGAATTAAACTTTTCAATCCACAGGCTTTGCCCGTTCATGGCTTTGTCTGGGGATGTGGGTGGTTAGAGTTAGGATATGCATCGCTGAACTGGCTAACTCCATTTTTCAGCTTTAATTTTCTTTTTCACACAGTATGGGTTTATTCAGAGCTGGAGGATGATCCAGCTCCTGTTTTTGTTTTTTTTTCTTTTCTTTTCTTAGGACATCAAACCCTCCAGTGCATCAGACAGAACGGCTGGCTAGTGGACAAGAAGAGATTAGGATAGAAGGGCACGCGGGATAAAGAAAACCTACCGTTCAGAACGGAGGAGAGAAGCAAAGAAAAATGAAGAGCAGCGAAAAGCCACTTAAGTTTAATGAAAATATTACAAGCAGTGAAAAGAGCTGAGAAGAGAGAACATGAATGTGTGTAGGCTTAGAAATGGCTTAGATCTATGCTGAAAGGGGGAGAAAACAAAGTTAGAAGGAAGGGAATGAAGAAAGAAAGCTAAATATTATGCTGGTGAATACTCTCCTTTGACAATCAGAAACACTCTGGAGAGCTGTGTCTGTGCCGTAAACAGGGAAATCGGCCTGATGCCTCAAAGAGCTGTCAAACCTGACCTTTACTAACAGGAAAGGGATGCAAATAGCTGACCACTCAATGTGTTGACTTCATTATTGCCATGAACAGGTTTGGAGGCACATTGATCCACTGAGAAAAGCAGTCACACTTCACAGCATTTTATTACTTTTTCTTATCAACTTCTTTTATTACTCTGTTTATTCTGTATTAAAGATATGGCTCTCCTGGGCCATTCCTGGAATAGCTCAGCATTAATTCTTTGCATTTCCACAAACAGCAGGCACAGAGGGAAAACAAGCTAAGTTTGGCTCAGACCTGAGAGGAGGTCTGTTTTAGTCTAGCCGATAAAACTATATTCTTAAGAGAAATTCCACATGCTTCATTCTAGAGAAAGCTACGAGTTAGAATTGTTTACAGTGGTGGTGATAGTAACCAGACATCTGAGCAGTTGGTTTACTCTAAAACAGGGGCATTCAGTCCTATCCACAAAGAGTCGGTGTGGCTGCAGGTTTTCATTCCAAATAAGCCGCAGCGCAAGTAATTTTACTCCGTCTCCATCTTCAGCAGCTGATCATGTGATCTCCTGCTGTGTTGGAATGAAAACCTGGAACCACACTGGCCCTTTGCGAGTAAGACTGAACACCCCTGCTCTGAAAGCTCCCACACAGGACATTATTACATGAAATGGATGGTTATAAAAATGTTTTTAGAGATGCCCAGGACTTTTAAAATAGTTTTGCAATAAGTGGTTTGTCTAAAACATTTAAGATATGTGGAAGTTTATGTGAGACAATATATATATATATCATCAGTGTTAGGTATACACAGTTATATGCAGTTATATGCATATGTTTGAACACTTAGTTAAACCAAGTAAATGCCTTAAACCAAAATTATAAAAATGCTCAAAGGGGGCCCAATTTGCTAACTTTCAGTGTTCATAGTTTTATTTTTGAGATCCACTAGAACAGATTTATATGTTTTAATTTTCCCAAAATACAATATTTTTCTCATATTGTACCCTCCATCTGAAACGCTATGTTTAATCTCCTGTGTCTTTAATCTCCGCCCACTGACAAACCCTGTGTGTTCCAGTTGGTCAACCACCAGAGCTGCTACAACTACCACCCCTACCTCCACGGCTATACTTACAATGCTGTGGGTTCTGCTGTATCAGCTAATGCTCTGAATACATTTGTAGTGCGGGTTAACAAGCAGCAGCAAAAAAGCTCATGAAAAAATATGTAATGTCGGTACTTTATGGAAAGACGGAGGTTGTGGGTGATGTACCACTGGAATTCTTCTTAAGCTGTAGGCTTCACATATATGCCACAAATACACCAGATATCACAACGTACGGTAGCACCTCTAGAGACTAGGATATACCAGAGACAACAATTACACCACAAGTGCTCTTTCAAGTCACACATATTAGAATACACAGAGTACCATCACATTCTGACACAGATTAAAGCATAAAAACATGTACACATGACCTAAACTGACAGTGAACACCTTAAACAACATAAACAGTCCCTTTGTTGCAGGACGCATGCCTACTGTGAGTCTCTGTGTGTGGCCATCTGCATATTCAAGCTTTCAGAGTCTATCACAGCCAGTAGGCAGCAGGTCACTATAATACAACAGTTACAGTGTGAGCTAATGTTAGTCCAGGCTGTTACTGAGGGAGCAAATGTAGATGAGAAATTTGAAAGAAACCATTGGTCTCTTCATGCAGCCATATGCTTAATATATAAATTATATTTGTTCAAACTTCATATGTTTTATTAATGACAGAGAACATTTCTTCACTGAGCTTGTATCAAGATAAAGTATTTAAAAAGTGAAACCATGTAAATATAAAGAATTATAAGCTAGTTAATTAGAATCTTTATCAGTATTGGTACACGGTATCGGCTGGTACTCCTGGATCAGGTACTGTCAGGTATTGTTATCGGATAGAAAAATGTAAAACATCTAATTTGACATTTTTAGATGCTATCTTTTCTTGTGCTGCCTCTGTGAGTGTTTGAAGCTTCTTTTTTATTCATAGTGTATTGACTGTGTTATTTTTACCACTCTTGACCTGGTTAACATGTCAGCTTTTGCTTCACAGGTTTTCTACAAGTGCACAATAAAACTCAAAACCTTCCAGCTACTTTCTTCTTCTTTTTCCTCGCCATCTAAAAATATTAAATCTGTGTTGTTGTTTTTTTGCTCCTGTTGTTTTTGATGGCCTGGGAATAATCAGAATAACAAGCATGGAGTACGTAGCGCAGCTCGCTATACCACTGCTGTCTTGTGAGAGCGTCTTCTAACACACGTTAGCGATGCCTGTAACAAAGCTGAGGGAAGACTGCAAGTTGACTCACTTCAGTTGGAGGCAGCATGGCTTACAACTGCACCTGCAGACTCGCAGAGACAGAGAGAGAAGCTCGACTATCAACACTGCAGGAGGAGAACAAAGAGTTGCTATTTTGAAAAGTTGATATGCAGGAGAAGCTGTTGAGAAGTGATGCATATTTAAAGTCTCTTCAGCCGTTTCCTTAAGCTGTGGAGAGTTTAGAGAGCTTCCAATTACTAGCATGGAGCAAGCGTAAACGTGGACTAAAGAGGAGAACTGAAGCTGGAGTAAGGAGCTGAGGGAACTGACAGTGGAAACGGGGAGTCTACACAGAAAAGAGCTTAGGAGGAGAGAAAGATTACAGTTTGAATCCATATCTGGGAGAAGAAGAGAAAAGCCAGTGAGAGAGGATTTAAAACTGAACCCTTTTTCAGCACACTGAGTCACCAGTAATTGTGGCTAGTGAGCATGAACCATGAGTCTGGCCTGGTTTCACCCTCTCTTACATATTAGACATACCTGGCCCCAAGTATGTGGACCCCTAATCATCACACCTATGTGAGCTTACATGATATTCTGTCTTTGCAGTCTCCTTTTGGGAGATCTTTCTGCGTAGCTCTGGGGTGTGTCTTTGGGAGTTTATGCACACACAGTAAAAAGAGCATGCACAGATGATGGTCATAATCGCAGTCAATGTTATAATGCATCTCAAATGCTTTTAGTGAGTTAAGTCTGGGCTCAGTGCAGGCCACTGGGGATCCTCCACATCAGACTTGTTACCTAAACCTAATCGGTTTGTGCACAGGGGCACGGATATACTGGAGGGACCTTCTTCAAACTGTTGCCGCAAAGCAGTCTTATGACTGAATGTATTTTAAAAAATATACGGTAGCATTAATAAAACCCTTCACTGGAACTGAGCCCAAAGCCTGAGATACAACATCCCCACCAAACTTTACTGTTGGCACTATTCAGTAGATAGCGCTGTCCTGACATCCATTAAACCCAGATTTACCCATCAGACTGCCAGCTAATGAAGTGTGATACATCACTCCAGACGTATCCTCGACTCTAGGATACAATATCGACATGCATTATGCCATTCCACCTGACACTAGGCATGGTGCATAGTGATCTTAGGCCTATACTCGGTGCAGATACTCAGCCATGAAAACCCATTGCAGAAAAATTCCTAATGCTGCTTCCAGAGGCAGTTTTAGTAAATGATGCAACAGAGCACAGATCATTTTTACATGCTTTGTGCTTCAGCACTTATCAGCTCGTTCTTTGAGTTTGCATGGTCTACTGCGTTGTGGGCTGTTGTTGCTCCTAGACGCTTCTATCTCACAGTAACATGTCAAGGGGTCCAAGAGGCTAATTAAAGAGTCCTGAACCCCTCTCTCAGGAACCTGTTTGTATATGGAGATTGCATGACGTTATGCTTGATTTTATAAAACTGTTAGAAATGGGTGTGGCTGAACACAAACTCAATCATTAGGAGGGGTGTCCACGTAATTTTGCTCATGTAGTATAGCCTCCATGCTCCAGAGAACCCTGTTCTATTAGCAATGATTTTCTATGAAGATGATGTGTGTGCAACTGAAATCCTGTGCTACCAATGATTAAACCTTAAGGGTATTGAATTTAGCCAGAAGGGGTGTTTGGATACTTTCAGATGGTGTATTTCTTCAGCAACAACAAGAAAATCTTGCCTTCCTCCTCCTTATGCTCTCTGTATCTAACCTGAGGGACACCTAAGCATGCGTCCTGATTCATCATGAGGTGATGAGTTTACCAGCATGGCCTCTGGACAGAGAACAAGAGAAATTCACTGCTAGGCAGCATCTGGACCAACACATTGAAGGTGAGAAGAGCGTTCATGCGGATGCATCCTGGTCGTAGAAGGCTGTAGCCTCTGTTTTTTGGAGGGGAGGAGAGAATTACACTGAAATCTGAATCATGGCCTTGATTCAAGTGTATGTGCATCAAGCTCAAAGACAAAATAAAGGCTATGCCCCTGGCACAGTTAACAGTACAAGCTGGTATTCTATGATGAAATAATGGGGCAGAGCTCACTGATGATCACTAAAAGTACCATAAGCTTTAGTCTGCCTGCTCACTACTCTTTCACTTGTCTTTCACATGCCTAAAATGCCTTAATATATAACAAAAATCTAAGAAATAAGAGATAACAAGTCCTAATCAACTCACAGTTACTCTGTTTTTGCTCAGTGACATTACTTAACAAGTACAAATAACTGAGCAGAGCTAAGTCAGCTGTGTTGTGTGTAATAAAATACAGTGATTTGTCAGATTTGCTTGTTTGTTTGGTCATTGCAACATATTGAGTAAAATGCTGGTATCCTTTGTTTGCATACTGCTTTACTTAACCTCTTTGTGTTGTCCTTCCACCTGGCTTACCTTACCCTGTAAGTACATCCTTTTTTACTGCTATACTAGCTTCATATGTACCAGCCATGAGTTGCCCATAAATGATTTGGCTCTTTTAATTGCATGCTTTAGAGCAAACTCGCATTAAAATAGTTGTTTTTAAGAATTTAGAGAATATCTATATCTGTGGCAGACACCACTCCTGTATCTCTTTGAAACTTATGCCCCCTCATTGTCCCCAAGCTGTTGCTTGTTCCTAGTTTGGCTCTGGTTTTGTTCTTGGAGGTTGTGTGGATAGATTTGCCTACATGTTACATGTCTGCCTATCTTCTGATAGCAGCTTCTCAAAATCATAATCAAAATTTCTCAAATCAAATTTCAAGAGAACATTTCTATTGGTTCTATAAATTCTACTGAATTAAGAGCTGTTTTGGAGTGGAGGGATTTGGCTCTTATTGATGAGCCGGGGAACTTGATCTAACTCACTAAAAAGAGCCTGAATGCTCAGTTGCTACTATGTATTCTCTCTGGATGAGAGGGTCTGCTTAATGCTGAAATTTAAAGGCTGAATGTGTTTCTACAACAGTTGGACAGCACAGCAACAGCATTAGCAAATAAAAACAAAGCACAGAATAATGACGCTATGTGAAATAAAAATACATAAAACTACAAAATTAATTAGTACTATACAATCCCAACTGGGTTACTTTACCACTTGATGAATATCAAGATGATGTCTTATAGTACTGTGTTAAAAAGAATAATAGAATAAAGAAATAGAATTTCTTATATGTATAACCATACAGTAAAATAAAATTTCCAAGCGCTTTCTGTCCAGTACTATAAGCCATAATATCTGTATAGAAAGCTCAGTATTTACAGTTCCTATCCAGTACCTGCTTCAGAATTCAATAAATATATGCAATGGCTGGAGCATAGTGAGAAGTCAGGAACCAACCCTGGTTTCTAACTCTAATTACTCTTTATTAAAGATTTGTACTGCATTTCCATTTATTTGTATTTATTTTAAACTTACTGCCCAGACAAATCATTTAGTACTGTATGTCATTAGCAGCATTATATCAGGCAGTCATTAAAAGGTTTGCACTTCAGCAACACCTCCTTGTATCTACACTCTGTCCATTTCATCAGCTCCACTTACAATATAGGTGCCCCCTTTACTTAGCTCTTCAATGGTCAGAACATCACAGAACAGGTATTATTTAGATGATGGCGGTGGTGTGGTAGTATGTGTTGCGCTGGTACAAGTGGATTAGACACAGTGGTACTGCTTAAGTGATCCGCCACCCAAATAAAATAAAACAGCTCTGTTGGGGTCCTGTTCACTAAAGAACAGGAAAAAAGAGCTGACAAAGTATACAGCTGGACTACAAAGAGCTCTTATCTGTTAAATAGAGCTGAAAAAAAGAACAATACATACAAGATGTTCTTTATAAATACTTACAAACTAATATGTTGATTTTACGGACGTATAAATTGTCTGGTTTTATAGTTATTTAGGAAATACAGTTATTTTAGAATATATGTACTCACAAAATCTCTGATGCTAACAGTGGGCGAAGGCATAGTCCAGCCAGCTTAGTAGTACACAGCGTAATTTAGTTCCCTTATTATTCTCTTCAAAAGGCCAGGAGTCATAGCGTTCCTCCTCACTGAGCAATTTCTTCGTCAACATGGTCCTTACTATAAGAATGTTCCCAAATTTGGCTCTCCACATCCTCACTGTTCTATACACAAAAGAACAGAACTCAGACGGAAATCATCTTACGTAATTTAAACACAACCTCTGAGAACTATACTCTGAAAGGCATACTTGCGTAACCATTTAGCTGCTGACAAAAGCCACTGGATTTGCAAGTTACAAATAAATATACAGATTCTTTTTAACTAGTCCAAGATATTGTTCCAGTATTACACACAGTTCCATTTACACAACTAACATCTTTTTTTTTCTTTTTGTCAGAACATTGTTTTTTTTGCATGTTCTATGTTTAGTTGACTGCTTGTTTTGTAGTGGCTACAACATAAGCTTTCAAACTTACAGCCACCAAAACACCTGCCCCATTTGTCCTGAGGCAGCTGCAGGACCGTTTCTGCAACTCCTGACAGCAGCTTTATTGGTAGTCAGTTTTCACAATATAATCTTTTTAAATATTTCAGCATAGAGCCCACAACAAATAAACTTGACGGAAGACTTTGGAGGTTTGTGACTGGAGGACATCATGCTGTCCACTCAAACCCTTTAGCGGAATATGTAATCCCACAAATGCAGCATCTAAATATATAGCTGCCAAGTGCATGTCTACAGTACAAGATGATTAAGTGACTTACAGAACTGCAATACATGATCTTATAAGGTTAAAAAAGCAGCTCAGGTTAAAGGGCTTTGGGAAAGCACATGTGCAATGGTGATATCATCTGTACTGCATAAAGTTTGAACAGGCTTTTACTCAGGTAAAGAGCAACATAGGTTTATTCTTTAAAGCATATAATTTATAAGAGCAATATACAACGTTTAAGAACAATACTTGAGAAAAGGTTCATTAGTAAATATACAGTTAGAAGTGTAATATTGTAAGATATTATATATTAAGCTTCAATTTAAATTCCATCCGCTTTAAAATTCACATTCAAAACATGTGTGGCTTCTGCCACTCAGTGGCCACTTACATCATTACACCTTCATTACACACATTGAAAATCTCTCCACCCTCCAACTTTTTCCACATTAACATATAAATACAATTTTAGGAAAGGTTCCTGTTTTAAACAAAGATAAAGTCGCCTTTAGCCAAAAATACAAATTCATGTTAAATCAGTAAACACAAATATAGTTCTGCTTTAAAAATAGAGGTATAAATTCAGTGACAAAGACTATCTATCTATATATCTATACATTAATAAGAATGAATCCAGTTATGTTATTACAAAACAACACAAACAGATATATCACTATGAACATGGAAGCAAAATCAGAAGCTTGAATGAAACTGAATAGTAACCATAAAATACACTACTGACCAAAAGCTGGAATCACTGTTTTCAATAACATTAAACTAATTTTATCACAGGGATAGATCAAAACAGTCTAATGTGATGCTGTGATTAATGTAATGGGATTCATCCAGAATACCTTGTATTCCAAAGCCCCAATGGCAAATTCTTTAACATAAAATCAATATATTAATAAACATACATGAAAACATACATGCGGTACTGCGCAAAAAGACTTGAACTGCTGAATAGGTATTAGTTGATACCTATAAATAATACTAGGATTTGTCAAGGCGATGTTTGAAAACAGGTAAATCAATACAACATTGACATACATAAAACCACTAAATACTCTATTGAAGTTTTCTGTATTTATTCTAATAGTAAAGGTTTGTTTTTGAGTGAATAAACTCTTATTGCCAGATAAATAACGTTTCAACTTCAAGTTTTCAGATGCGTCAAACTTTGGCACAGTACTGTATGTGTGCACACTTCATACATCACCCAACAATATCTTGTCATTTCCAAAATATATTACCTTTTGATCTTTATATTATTTAAACCTACATTATTAACTTAGTAGGTTATTACAGAACATGTGATTCCAGTTTTTTGAGCAGTAGCGTCCTTTATTGCTGACATTTATCCTATTGCTTATCTCAAATATGAAAGACATTTATCACCTTTTTTTTATTCTGCAACCCAAATGTATAATCCTTACTCATTTAAAGAAAGTCTGTATTTTATCATTCTTCCCCAAAAAACTTCAGAGCAACTAAATACTAACAGAGCAGAACATTTGGACAGCAGATTCTGAAAGGTAAAATAGGTTACACTTCTATGAAGATTTACATGGCAAATGCAGTGAGCCCAACACAGGTGTCATATGGCAATGAAGAACAGGAGGAAATACGAATGGTAAGAAGTGCACTTATGACACTTGATATTCTGTGCTTTTTCAATTACCAAAAAATTATTTACATTCTTATATCCCAATATTTGATATTTGGTATAAGTATAAATACAGCAGCAATGTGTAAATATCACATCCTGCAAACATTTGTGACTACTCTAGTTTTAGAAGTACTCCAGCAAATTTTGGACCTATATTGTCACTGTCCAATAAAAAACATCTCTATTTCTGCATCATTTAAGCAGGACCGCTTTCATTTATATCCAGTGCAGGTTTTATGATGAATGGACCAATAGAAAAATCACTTAGAATAAAACTTGCTTACATGAACTTGCCTTCAAAATAAGAACTGATAAATAACTTCAAGCTAACGCAAGGAATTACAGAGAGGCAGTTGATTCTTTTAAATGTATATATGATCAGATGAGAGGAGGGACAGAAATATTTCCTGTTTTAGGTCGGCGTTGTGAACCATGTTAGTACTCAAACAGTGACAGAGGTATCCTCCTGCACAGCAAAGTCTACCTCTGCCCATAGTGCCCATTCATAGCATTGCTTCCAGGTGGAGTGATACTGATGGAATCAATGAGAGGACGTAGTGCTTGTCCAAAAGGCCTGTAAAAAGTTTCAACACAACATATTTTAGGCTGGTATAACATCTTCCAGTGTCAAAGTCTATATGAACAGGACACTCAGTGGCTAATTTATTAAGCACACTGATCTTGTATCTACATCTTATGTCCATTTGGTCAGGTTTACTTTGTAGTTCTACAACGTGTCACTATCATGTCAGTGTGCTTAGAATGATCCACCAACCAAATATTATCTGGTCAGTCTTGTATGTGGTCATGACCATTAATAATTGTAGAACTACAAAATACACCTAATACAAAGGACTAGTGGAGATGCAGGGTAGGTGAACACAATAAAGTGGCCAGTGGGTGTCCCAGTACTTAATAAATATCAAACTATGATGTAAACATGATATTCACAGTAGGGCAGGGCAATATGATGATATTACAAAACAAGGCTCATTTGGCTGCACCTACTGCTCCTGAATCCATTGCCTATTGCACCAAATACAAAACATCAGAACCAGAAGGAGTGTCAGACATTAAGCTTAGTATATTCAGTGAGTGGCGTCAGTAGATGCAAGCGCGATGGCGGATAAACACCAATAAAATAATAAGTTGCTCATCCTGGTCTGGGCTCCATGCTGTTTACTTGGCTTTTCCTGTTGCCATGTTTGATAGCCTGTATGTTTATGGCAGCCTGTTCTAAGAGGGAGGTTTGGAGGCAGGACTGGAAATAGAGGGAAGGAATTTGGAAGTTGAACTTTAAATGACCAAGTTTTGTCTTAATTCATACTTCAAACAAAAGGGGGCGACAAATCACCAGAAAATACACATACCCTTCACCTCCCTCTTCAGGTCTTACCAGTCCAGAAGAACCTTTGTGCATTTTCATCGCCTTCGTCATTTATCCAAAATACTTTTACACTTTAGATTTTTTTCTAGCTGCAGCCTAAATCCATGTTGGCCACCTTTGTGAGACGCTTATGCACGTAATGTAAACAAATATATTTATGTAATCAATGACGTCAATTACATTAACAAGTCGCCGCAGCCCAACCGCCCACCTTAGCTATTGCATTTAATTCACAAAATAAGACTTATAATCCGTATCAGAGACTTACGTGGAAAGCACCTCCGATGGCAAGTCAGTGATGTATGAAGGAATTTTCCTTCCTGTTAAAAACTGGGCCACCTCATTGCTAAAGCTGTTACAGTTGTGTTCAAAAAGCTGATATCTCTCTGCTCTGTGGAGAGAGGTGAAAAAGGCAAAACTAACATCATATGTATTTCATAAATCATCCCAAATATCATAGCTGTCCAATGAAAAACAAGTATCTCCAAAATGGTAACTTCACAGGAGAGACCGAAAACTGCTTTTACTTATAATGTAAGTCAATGGAACCAGAATTTTTTAAAATTACATTTGGGGCATTTCTTGTGCTCCACTCATCATGAAATTTTCACACAACGGAAATGGTAGCTTTCATGTTTTGACAAAAATGGAGATAATTTTTTTCTTTAGACAGTGATACTACACTGAAATCTGATTCTGAAAATGTGAATAAACTAACAGATATGTGGATTCCCCCAGAGATGAGAGGTACTCTGTGAAAATGTCCACATTCACTTCTGTGTTTCCTAAATCCACAACGGCATTAGGCTCTCCCAGCAATGTACCACCCTGAAGCAATGAGAAAGACACAAACAAACACATGACTCAGCTTTTTCAGTACATCACATTCACTAGTATTGCTCTACATCTGTCTTTACTTTTCTTCGCTCCCATGTGCAACATACCCTGTAACATTAAAAAACGTCAAATAAATACGCTCAAGAGTTTAGAACAAGTCTTACTGGTGGGCAGCTTGCTATCCCCTGTCCCCCAAAGAAAAACTCAGCTCCATGCACCACTATTGCAGTGTGCCTAGAAATAAGAACAATACTTTCACTCATATATTTACAACTACTTTCATCTATTTTTTCAGTGAGAAATGGATATGAGCAGATCAAATGATCTGGGAAATAAACATGACACTTACCATATTCCTTCCAGTTGTTTTCCTGTCAGTCAGCAAGGAAATGTGGATACATATGATAAATGTTTTAAATATATGTATTTGTATACATTTTTCTCAAGCAAGGAACAAGTACAAACATTGACACTACTTCTGTCACATCAGTAAAACACGATAAACTGCTTATCAGAGCTAAATCTGTTTAGTCAGCCAGCTGTTTTGCTAGCAAGCTATCACTGAAAGTTTCCTGGAAGAGAAGTTTAAGTTACTCACCCAACATCATAGGACTCAGCTGACGGGCAAGTCCTTTTGACAGGTCGTATATGTACAGCTTCACAGGGTATGTTGACGCCTGACCGTCCATCACTGAACACGACTGTTCTCAGAACTTAATGCAGAAAGCAGCTAGCTAGCTACCAAGTTAGCTACTTCCAAACAGAACGACTAGCCGGCTAAAAAACAAACTGTAGCTTTAACGATTAAAGTCTTAAGTTTCCTGTCGGGTGAACGAGCTCTGCCTTAAGATAAACCACTAAAAGCAGCAAACAATACAGTAAAATTCTGTCCAGCTGGCTGTTGTAAGCTGTGTCCTGTCACAGGGTTTGCTGCTGCTGTGTCACAGTGACTCGAGAGATTAAAAGACTGAGACAAAAACCGGACAGACCGAGTAAAAGACTGAGCGGAGACACTTCAGCTGATGAGACGCGTTCATCCGCCACACCGACAGATGGCGCTACATAAGCGTAAACACGTTTTACGCGTTAGTTTTCATTCATATTATTAACTTATATTAGTGTGGATGAAACTCTGTAATAAATATGTGTAAGCTATTAGCACTTTAAGTCCCAGTGTCTACAATAAATACTTTAAACGGCTTGTTTTTAATCCTTCCGCTGTCTATGCCCAGACATGTCCGTGAACCCTGGTTAGTAGCGCCCTCCTGTGTTCTGATTGGTGCAAATGCTGGCGGTTGGTCCTTGTCATTGGTGTAAGAGTTTCGCTGCTTGGCGTTGATTGGATGCGAGCGCTGTCGCTCAACCTGTGGCGCTTTGGCTCTTGCAGTGAGCGGGGTTTTTGCAGTCGTGCTAACTACCGAACTGCGGTATTGCTTCATGTTTTGTAGCCAAAGTGAATTAAATACAGCGCTGACTTATGCCGAATTGATTTTTATATGATTTAAACATTCCCCGAAACCTTCTCTGCTGTTTAATAAAGATTACCTTAGGCTGCAAAGTGAAACGAGTTGAAGAATGGCCGACTGGGACGCTTATTACCATAACGAGGATGATGAGGTTGAACAAGAAGAAGGAGAAGAATCTTCAGGTCTGCATTTACTTACCGTAAACCTTTTACACACATAGGACATACAGTTCTCATTAAGTTTACGCGCAAACTTCTTCCGTTTAACCTCTTTCTGACTTGCATTAACTTCATCAGGTGATTATAAATACAGTGGGCGTGACAGCTTGGTGTTCTTAGTGGATGCATCTAAAGAAATGTTCGTCAAGGGTGAAGATGGAGAGTCCTCCAACTTTGACATGACCATGCAGGTACTTGGCTTCCTACTTCCTACCAGATTTCGGGATCAAGTATTGAGCGTAGACCTGAAGAAAGACAGACGTGGATGAAGTTAGCTTCTTACTGCACCTTAAATGGTGCAGAATGTAACTGCTGGAAAGGTGAATTCGAATGAGAAGATAACTTCAGAAAGCAAGCACTTAAGCGTTTCCAGCAAACTGATAGCGAGCCTGAGATTTCTGTTAGTAAAGTTTTCCCGTCTACAGAACCTGCTAAACACACCCCTTCTAGTACACAGCATGAGACAGACGTGACCCGTATTCATCTCCAGTGTTATTTTATGTATTGCTGAGTATCTCTTTGGTATAATCTTTTAATACTATGTCCATTTCATTATTTAATGCTTCACACGTTTTTTATTACATTAAATCATTATTTTAATTCTTATTTATTTACATAATGAACAAAAATATTTTTTTCAATTGTCAGTAGTTCCTATCAAATTCCATAGTAAATACATAAGTGTTCATTTTGACTCATGTTGTTATATAGAAGGGCAGTAATACAAAAAATATTTTATTAAAAAATAAAACTGAAATAAGTATTTGTGATCAAAAACAAATTAGTCGAGGAATTAATGTAAGCTTGAATAATGAAGTTATTTTATTACAAATATATAGAAAATAATAGCTCAGTTGGGTCACTTTTGACTAGTTGTGCATAAAAGGGTTCAAGTGAAAAAATCCCCATTGTTTTCAAAATGTCAGAATCATTCAGTCCTTGAGATGTAAACAATCATTCAGAGTCGAAGTGGGTCTTGGTAGAGGAATGTACAGACTCTGATTTCCTTACGGTGGTGGTGATGGGGACCAGTGATCACCATGTTCACGCTAACACTAACGTAACTTTATTTTATTTCAAATATAATTTTAGCATTTTAATTTATTATCAAAACTACCAGTGGGTCTACATGTCTTTTGAGTGTTTTTATGTAATGTTGATATTTAGGTAGTTTTCTTTGGCCATTATTTTGCCTTACAACACCCTGCATGTACCCCTCCACCATTAGTGCATTAAAATAAATTGATTAAAGTGATTATAAAATCCTAAAAAGTGACATTAGACATCAGACATTAGACAGCATATCTCTAACAATTTATTGTAATAAGCTTTCAAAGGTATTAAGCTCAGATGTCTGGTTTCCAACCTCAAATCACAGCCCTGTTAGGAAAGATACCTATTTCTTTATGTGTCTGTCTTCCTTTTCTAGTGTGTGCGCAGTGTGTACACCAGTAAAATCATCAGCAGTGACAAAGACCTGGTGGCGTTGGTGTTTTATGGAACTGAGCAAAGCAAGAACCCCAGAAACTCCTTCAAACATGTCTATGTTTATCACAATCTAGATTCACCTGGTAGGAGACAACCTTTTCATGATACAGACTTTTGCATTCACCTTGATCACTTCAGCTCATGACCGTTTCCTGTCTTTTAGGTGCCCGGCGGGTGCAAGAAATAGACAACCTCAGGGGAGAGAAAGGAGCTCAGGTGGCCGCTGAGACTATGGGCAGTGGGGAGACGACTCTTGGAGATGCTCTGTGGTGCTGCTCAAACCTATACAGTGACATTAAGCTGCGGCTCTCTCACAAGCGCCTCATGATTTTCACCTGCAGAGACGATCCTCACGGAGGAGACAGTGCACGAGACAGGCAGGCTCGCACGAAGGCAGCAGACCTCAAAGAGACGGGTGGGCTGATTAACTGGGGCAAATGTTAAAATGTATGACATGCATACAACTACAGCTGAGACTTATCTTGATGATTTGTGTTGTCCTCCCACTACAGGGGTGGTAATAGACCTGATGCATCTTACAAAGCCTGGAGGGTTTGACATTTCCCTCTTCTTCTGTGATATTGTGAGCTCCCCTGAGGATGACAGTGAGCTTGGGCTGCAGCTCGAGCCTTGTGGGAAACTAGAGGACCTGCAGAAGAGGGTCAGGGCTAAAGAGATGAAGAAGAGAGCTCAGAGCAGGTATGAAGAAGACTTGTTGTGCATTACGTAAATCTCTCAAACAGATTTCCAAAGAGTATATACAGTACAGTGCAAAGGACTAAGTCAGGTTAACATTATTTTATAAAACATTAATAATAAGTGTATCTGTGCTTGTAGAAATGCAATTTATGGTAAAAAATAATTGCAGATGAACATAAATTCAATCAAAACTAACGAAAGCTTCCTGTGTTAAAAAAAAGTTTGTAAAGTTAGTTTGAAAAAGGTTTATTTCTTTGTTTTCTGTGTTGTTTACTTGGCTTTTATTAAGCTTTATATAAAAATCACTACTTCTTGATATTATTTGCATTTGTTGCAATATTAGTGTTTTTCTGAGCAACTTTCTCAACTACCTAAACCTTGATTAGGCAGGCTACAATGCACATCACAAGTTGTAGACCACAATTTGCTGTGCCACCCAAATATTTAATAATATTTCACATTCACATCCATTTTCATCAGTTTATTTTCAGAAATCACTGTATAGTGAAATTAATGGTGAAGGTTAATCAAGGTACAGATTCCATGATATCTCCACTGTTTCTGTTGGTATTGCATCCTGTGGGTGCATGGCTTTAACTTCCAAGTGCTGGTTCAACCAGTTCTAAGGCCTCTAAATCCCACAAAGTGCAAGTAAAAAAAATGTAATTGCATGTGTTGCCTGTTGCAGAAAAATCAGCCAAAAACATCAGTCACTGGTCAGTTTTCTGGAGATAAGTTAGAACACAGCTAATGCAGTATATAGCTCTATATGTTCCCTTTTTAATAGTCCCAATTGTAGCAACAGTAACACTGTTTTCATGTGCCCTTTGTTTTCAGATTGAGTTTTTCTCTGGGAGAGGGGATAAACGTGGCTGTAGGTGTGTATGTGCTGGCTAGGACAGCCACCAAACCTCCTGCTGTCCGTCTGTACAGAGAAAGCAACGAGCCAGTTCGAACTAAGACCCGTCTCTTTCACACCCAGAATGGAGGCCTGCTTCTGCCTAGTGATACCAAGAGAGCCCAGGTAACTTCACAGAACAAGTAATGAGCAGTGTTTAAGTAAGGGGGAAAAAAAAAAAAAAAAAAAAAAAAAAAAAAGTTTTTGCCTGACTATGCCAATGATGATGGCGGTGGTGGTGACATTTCTGTCTGTATTTTCTGAAGGTTTATGGAAACAAACAAATAGTGATGGAGAAGGATGAGGTGGATGAGATCAAAAAGTTTGATGATCCAAGTTTAGTTCTGATAGGGTTTAAGCCCATGGATCGTCTGAAATTGCAGCACCACATACGGCCTGCACTCTTCATATATCCTGAGGAAGATCAAATAACAGGCAAGTGTTTATTAGGTTTTGTTTATGTTAATTAGGTGGTTATCTGGATTTTTAGAGTAAGTTCTTATCATATGTACTCGCTGTCAGTGATGTAGTTAAGTATGTTGTTTTGTGTTTCGGTTCTTGAAACATATTTATTCACCTCTGTGCTCTAATACACTTCCAGGAAGTTCCTGTATGTTTACAGCTCTGCTCCAGAAGTGCAGTGAAAAGAACGTGTTTGCAGTGTGCAAATACACTCCACGACGTAACACTCCACCACGTTTTGTGGCCTTAGTGCCCCAGAGAGAGGTTCTGGATGGTCAGGTCCAGACTGTCCCTCCAGGTACTTTCTAATTTATATTAAATTAAGATGAATGCATCGCTGTATACTGTAGATGTAGTTAATTGGCAGGAATATTAGTTTTACATACCCACACATTCATCAGATTTCTTGAACGTCATCACATTTTCTATAATACAGGTTTTCATGCCATTTTCCTGCCTTATGCTGATGATGTACGTATTTTGGATGTCCATGAGGGACCTACAGCCTCTGATGAGCAAGTTCACAAGATGAAAGAGATTGTTCACAAACTTCGCTTCAGATACAGGTTGTGTTTGTGTGTTCCTTACTTTCTTTCATGGTGTATATAAGGCCTGGATGTAGATAAATCTATGTAACTGTCCATAATTGAGATAAATAAAACAAAGGTATCAATATGTTTGGGGTGGGTTTGTCCTTTATTTCGTTTATGAATTTAGGAGTGATGCATTTGAAAATCCAGTTCTGCAGCAGCACTACAGGAATCTGGAGGCCCTAGCCCTCGATATGCTGGCACCTGAAGCCATTGAGGATTTCACAAGTAAGGGTTTTGCATGCCTTATCATTTATATTCCATCCTCTTCCAGAAATTAGTTAATTCTTATATATTTTCTGTTTTCAATCTTCTATCAATTTCTAGTGCCAAAGCTACAAATGATGGATGAGCGCCTTGGTCCTTTAGTTCAGGAGTTCAAAGATTTGGTGTATCCTGCTGACTACAACCCAGAGGGCAAAACCGCAGTTAAACGCAAACCAGGTGAGGGGCCTGATGGGTTTTTTCCCCCAATGAGAATTGCATGGTTTAATGAATTTAGTCAGTCAGAATTCGGTCAGTCGTTGTATCTCCTGCTAAGAACTTTCTTTCTTGTTGTTTAAAGCTGAGGCTGGGGGAGGAGCTGACAAGAAGCCAAAGATTGAAATCTCAGAAGATGAGCTGCGAGCCCATGTACAAAAGGGCACCTTGGGCAAGCTGACTGTACCTGTGCTAAAAGATGCCTGCAAACTATTTGGAGTACGAACAACAGGCACCAAGAAACAGGACCTTATAGATGCCCTGATTGCACAGCTATCTACATAAACTGGTGTAAAAGTAATCATGTAATCAAGTATCTTTGCCTGCAGCTTCATTTGCTGTGCATTAGTTTGGACATTGCTACATTGGCCTGTGTAATATAATAAGCTGTTTGGATGTTTGGTGGGGGAAACTGTTATGGTGCAAAATGCTACTAGACATGACTTTGCAATACCAAAGTAACTTTGCTTAGACACTGTAACACTAGAAACGTTTTGCTTTTGCTCGCAAAATGTGTGCCTTTCAGGATATACGTTTGTTTTAAGTACAATGAAGGGACCGGTTGATAGAAACAAAAGAAAAGCAGAAACATGGTGAAGGGTACAAAGATTAGAGGACATTGAACATGCCAGCTTGTTTTTTTACTAGCTGTTATTGGACCTTGTTATAATTGCGGTTATAATAAAATTTCTATTCATTCTTACTCTTTTTGTAGAATTCTTTAAATATCAAATGTTCTTGTGTTTGACCATGGTTTTGATTGTATCTATATAAATGGAGTTTATAGTTGGAAACAGCAATAGGGAGCAGGCTTGTTAGTCCATTCTAATAAATATCAGCACATTACACAGAACTGATACATAAGCCCATGTACAAAAGGGCACCTTGGGCAAGCTGACACCTATTTGTACCTATGCTAAAAGATGTCTGTAAACTATTTGGAGTTCGAACACTAAGAAATAGGACCTTACAGATTGCACAACTATCTACATATGCTGGTGTAAAAGTAATCATGAAGTATTAATTCAAGGCAGGGTTTTGATAATTTAGGTGATGCTAATTAATGTGCTATTATAATTTAGAATCATTACATGACTTTGAAGGTCCAGTGCAGTTTTTTGGACAGTGAGCATGTCTTGACTGATTGAATACAATATGAGAGATTGTGTGTGTGTGTGTGTGTGTGTATATATATATGTGTATATATATATATATATATATATATATATATATATATATATATATATATATATATATATATATATATATATATTTGAGATAATGGAGAACTTGTTTTTTGTGATTTCTTTGGCCACACTATTGCTTTAAGGGTGCTGTTGAAGGTTTTCTGTAAGCTGTGTAAGTATTTTAAGCAGCCACATGACTGCATGTGCTGCCAGTATTTTGCTTTCATTAACATGGAGTGCAAACTAGACAGTGCTTGTCCTGAAACCTTACAATGTGAAGTCTCTGATGTTCAAAGGACTGTGTCAGGTAAGAAACTTCAATAAGTTTGGTTTAGAGATGCCTTCTTTTACAAAAATGATCAATAGGAAACATATAAGTTTAGTATTTACTGTAAATTGTTTTCATAATGGGAACAATGGGTAACACCTGAGTGCAAGTAACAGGAGCCAACGATCTTTGGAAGCTCATCTTCAACTCGTTTTACAAACATTTTTGTCTACATGTACCTAAGCTTCATACTTGCCCTACATGTCACATTGCACTCACTGGATTGTAGTTAATGTGGAATTTCACCCATTTTTAAAGTTTCTACACAGTTTAGAGTGGGAAGTGTTCACAGCGGTGGTGAAAGGAACCAGACATCTGTATCATTTAATGACCTTAAAGTAACATCAGAGGAGGTTGTTAAACAAAATGGTTACAAATGCACTGCATGATGATTTTTTATTTGTGCAGGTAGAATAAGACTGAAAGTTTTGTCATTATTGAGATTAACCGTCTTGGTCTTAACACCATTTGGACTCAGGGTAAGCTGGACTCTGAACGCCTTCAGCTGAAGTGACTTGAACGGAACTTTTTCTTTGTTACTAAATATCATCAAAACCTTCAAACAGAATAAAACTGTCCCTTCTGTACATGTCTAAATAAGATCTGTTTGATGTTGGTTGAGGATCTAATGACGTTTTGTGACAGATTTACTGGCTATTATGAGCTATAATCTCTGACTTTACATCCACAAAGTGGACCAGCAAGGTAGAAGTGTCTAATAGAGTGGACAGTGAGTGGACACTCACTGCAGTGTCTGATCCACTTGTACAAGTGCAGGTGTAGAAACCAGAGGATTGATGTTGTGACTATATATGTATAATGAAACGATTATAAATTGTACAAAGATTGCTAAATGAATTTGAGTTATTTCCTCCTTTTAATTTTTATTTTAATATTCTGAAATAATATTCTAAAACTTATCACTGAAAGTGACTACAACACTAATAGAAAATCAAAGGACATGTAGGTTCACTGGACATTTCAGAAAGTAAATAAAACAGCCATATTTGTGTTGTCAGCATGTCAACCCCTGGAGTCACTAAGTTTCTCTGCAATTAACTGTTTCACATCAATTTACTCTGAATACGTTTGTATACAGGACCACACAGAAATTTTTAATTTTTAGTGGAATTGTCCTTAGCTGGTTTTATTTAATCATATATTCAGCTGCTTAATGCTGGTTGAGTAAAGTTGCTGTTTACTGCTTTTAAAATCAATGTTGGGCAAAGGACAAACAGCACATATAGCCCTTTTACATTCACTCTGTTTCTTCACCACTGAGCTACATTTCCCAACATGAGCGTCCTACACGTCACATACAACTTCTTTATGCTGCTTTCTCATCCAGATTTTTGGATAGACTTCAATACCGTGACAACTGGATTGCTTGCAGTCATTTGTTTCCTTCTCTACAGACTGTCACAAGGTAAGTTCACAATTGAATAGTGAATAAAATGCATTGTTTGATATGTACCTGCTTAACAAATGTCCTGTAAACAATATGATTGTAGACTTAAACATCTATATCTGCTTAACCTAATTAAGCCTGCTCTACATGTTATTGTCTTCCACACAGCACTACACATTCAGTAGATTCATTAGTTTACTTACATTTTATTCACTGAGCACTTTATTAGGAACACTATTCTAATACTGGGTAGAGACTGACTTGACTCTAAAATAGCCTCAGTTCTTTGTGGCATAAAGAACTGAATCCATAAGATGTTGGAAACATTCCTTTGAGATTCTGACGGTATCATGTAATTCCTGCAGATTTGAAAGGGAACACTTTTGCAATACATTTATTTTATCGTTCAAGCTTCTGTGAATTCCTTAACATGCTTGTTTTTGATCATCACACATCCTGATTTCAGTTTATTTTTAAAAAAAACCTTGAACGTGAAAACAAGATTTTTAATGAACATGTGGAACATTAAATAACAAAACCAACTGATTTTAATAGTGATACCAAAGAGATACTTAGGAATACGTACAATAACATAAAAATGAATACGGATCCATGTTGTGCATTAGAGAGGGGTTTGCTCAGCTTGTGCATCAAATGGTTAATGCTGTGAATCTCCTGTTCTACCACATCTCGAAGGTGTTTTATTGGATTTAGATTCGGTGACTGAGAAGGCCACTGAAGAACACTGCATTACTCTCATTTGGCTGTATTGTCGTGTTCATGAGAACAACTTCATAGCAAGGTAGAAGAGTCTAATAGAGAAGACAGTGAGTGGACACAGTGTTTAAAAACAAGTGCAAGTGTAGAAATTAAGGGATGGTTTTGATGTTGTGACTATATATGCATAATGAAACGAAGGTAACTTGATTTCTAAATTAATTCGATTTATTTCCTCCTTTCTAGTTTTTGTTTTAATATTCTGAAATAATATTCTGAAACTCATCACTGAAAGTGACTATAACATTAATAGAAAATCAAAAGACGTGAATATCAAGTCAAGTGTCAAGTCAAGTGGGTTTTTATTGTCATTTCAACTACATACAGAGTACACAGTGAAACGAAACAACGTTCCTCCAGGACCATGGTGCAACATAGACAGTGCATACAGACACAAGTGCAACACAAACAAACAAGTGCGGACAGACAACACAACACAACACAGTACAGACAGAGAATAATAAATAATTGCTGGTTGTGTGCAAATTGTGCAATTTCAGTCCAGTGAGGTAGTAAAGTTATTAGTGCAATGCTTTGTGCAAAAATGCTTCCCTTTTTTTTATCTGGGGTAAATGGTTGGAGAAAGATATCAGTTCAGACGTTGAGTTGTGTTGAGAAGTCTGATGGCTTGGGGAAGAAGCTGTTGCAGAGTCTGGTCGTGTTGGACCGACGCTGCGGTACCTTCTTCCTGATGGCAGGAGGGGAGAACAGTCTGTGTGAAGGGTGGGTGGGGTCATCCACAATGCTGGTTGCTTTGCGGATGCAGCGGGGGTGGTGTAAATGTCCAAGACGGAGGGGAGAGAGACTCCGATGATTCTCTCAGCTGTCCTCACAATGCGTTGGAGGGACTTGCGGTCAGAGGCTGTGCAGGTCCCAAACCAAGCAGTGATGCAGCTGCTTAGGATGCTCTCTATGGTTCCCCTATAGAAGAGGGTGAGGATGGGTGGAGGGAGACGGGCCTTTCTCAGCTTCCGGAGGAAGTAGAGACGCTGCTGGGCTTTCTTGGCTGTAGAGCTGGTGTTCAGGGACCAGGTGAGGTTCTCCGCTAGGTGGACACCAAGGAACTTGGTGCTCTTAACGATCTCCACAGAGGAGCCGTTGATGTTAAGCGGAGAGTGGTCCGGACCAAGAGCGGCCGCTGCGTGTTAACGCGCCGCCGACCGGATGTAGTAGAATATGAAACCAATTTGAGGCTTTATCTATTATATTTGCTGGAAGTAGCCTATAGAAGATGATAAACTGCAAAGAGACATACATAATAATACTCAAATGGGCTGTGGCCTTCAAGTAATAATTGATTGGTATTAATGGGACCAACGTGTGAAGAAAGCATTCCCAACATTAATACACCACCTCCACCAGCCTGGACTGTTAACACAAGGCATGTTCGGTCCATGGCTTTATGCTGTTGGTGTCAAATTGTAAAGCTGCCATCTGTGCATCTCAAGATCAGACAAGGCTACCTTTTTGTCCAGTTTTGGTGAGCCTAAGCCCAGTGCAGCCTCAGATTTCTGTTTATGGCTGATAGAATGGAATGGAAGGACATGGTCTTGTGCTCAGGATGTGTTGTGCATTCTAAGATGTTTTGTGCTCAACACACTTGTACAGAGTGGTTATATGAACCACTGTAGCTTTTTTCGGACACCTCAGCAAGCTGTTTATGTCAGCAAAACTACCATGCAGTGAATGTTTTTCTTTACTTTTTATCTCACCATTCTGCATAAACTCTACTTTTTAACTGTTATGTGTAAACTTGCCAGATCAGCAGGTATACAAAGACTCAAACCAGGAGATCACTGAGACCCTCCCCTATTCTGAGGGTTATGCACTACTGTACCTCGTTTAACTACAGTTGTATGAATTAGATTCATAACTGCAGGTGTTCCAAATAAAGTGCTCAGCAAGTATATAATTTCTTAACATTGTTATTGTAAGGTGTAAAATCAAAAGCTAAAGCAAATCAAAGAACTATAATTCCTGGCTTGTCATTCATTTTTGCCATTCCCACATTTCTCCCAGCGCTGATAAGATGGCCGAGTTTTATATTCTCTCTAACAGGTAAGTAACTCCGAACATCAAAATCTATGTTTTCCGTCTTGCACAGTATTTGGTCAGGTCATATTTTATTCTTTTTACATTTAATGCTAAACCACACATCTTCTGATATTTGTTATCTAATGTTGATAATGTTAACTGTGATATATATATATATATATAAATATATATATATATATATATATATATATATATATATATATATATATATATATATATATATATAAAGTTGATAATGGTAACTGTGGTAAATAGTGACAAGTCAGAATCTTTGTATAGATGACTATTTGCCTTGCAGCGCTGTGCATGTACCTTTCCACATTGAACGAATTGCAAAACAGTACATATTATCCTAAAATATAAATTATAAAACAGTGTCTCAGGCATCGAGCAACATTTTACAACTATTTCATGTAATAACTTTCTATAAGACAGCTTTAAGGGGCATTAAACTCCTCCGACTATCACCACCATTGTGAACTATTCCAACTTAATACATTCTCTACAGCCAAAAATTTTACTCTACTCTAAATTACTTTTTTTCTACATCATCACAATTTGCTGGTATTTACATTTTAGAAAATATACAATTGATTATCTGCTGTTCCAGGTTATTCCCTTTTCTATGTACAGTAAATGAATCTCCTAATACAGTACATGACTTTCCCCATTTTTCCCTTATTATTAATTTTTTTATAGGACTGTCCTTTCTCTGGAACCTGCTCAGTCACCTTGTGTATGTAGCCCGTGGTACGGTGCACACTCTTTTTTTTCTTTATGTAATTTAGAAATCTTTTTCATGATTGGTGAATGATTTCTTTATCCCATGTTCTGTGTGTCAGGTTTATTCACCGTACTGAAATGGTCAACACACATATGGAGCTTTTTTGGCGGTGAGACTCTAAACATTATCTGACATTTTTTGTGTTTAACATGTAACATCACATCTGATACGCACTTCCTTTACTTGTCTGCTGTAGTTCTGTTGTCCCTGTTCTCCAGTATCAGCTGGGTACCTGATGCCTTCAAGACTGTTACAGGTACTGTAACTGGTTGTAGAATCAAAATAGAACAAATTCATGCATGTCTTGTTCTCACTTATCTTTTAATTTGTTCTTTTAAGGGTCGTTTACAAACATAAAGCAGTACTGTGACGATATGACCAGATTACCACAGCACATTATGGGTAGGTGTGGTGAATCTAAATGCAAATTGTGTTGCGTTGGGCATCCACAAAATCCTAACAGCTATAACCTGTACACTGCCTGTCAAAAATCATATCGATGGGATAAAATGTGTGAGGTTTGGCACTATTTCGTAATTTGATCAGTGTAATCTGATTGCCTGATGACAAATGTTTCTGAAATAACCAAATAAATGAATTAGGAAACAGAATATACCGTGTTTGTATAAAATGCAAAGCAGGCCCAGTCAATCTCAAGTTTGGATCAAGATTGCAAAAGGAAAAGATCTACTTTGAAAGAGTGTTCGTTACTGGAGCATGGAGGGCGGGAGCTTCAATCACAAACAAGCTCAATTGACTACTCAATACCGTTACTGTGACTCATCAGCGTTACTTTATGAAGATGTATCTTGATTTGAATGGTCTCTTCCAGAAGGACAGTGGCATTCACAGGGCACAAGTGGTCGCTGAATAATTCACAGTCACTAGATCTCAAACCCTGTTCAACACCACTGGACAAATTGTGGACTGACTTGTTACACATTTACTCTCCACTACCATCATCAAAACATCAGTTGAGGGAATATCCTTTGGAAGAAATGTGCTCCATCCTTCTAGTGCAGTTTTAGAGACTTGTAGAATTGATACAAAGGCACGTTGAAGCTGTTCTGGCACTTCAGGGTGGCGTAACACTCTACTAAGACACTTTGTCAGTTTTTCCATTAATTAGTCACACGTCTGTACACCGTGTATATGTAGCTTCCACTATTGCCACTGTTGATAACTGACTGACTGGTTTGCATTTGAACAACTTTACTAGTAATGACAGGTTTGTTTCTAGGTTCTTCCAGAATAATCTGTTCAGTAATTACAGCATGATGACGAAAACATGCTCCAAAAAAAAGTCCCTAAACTTTTGACAGACAGTGTACTTCATTATAGTTTAGTCTCTTTAAAGAATCTGTTTTATCTGTTTGTTCGCAGGGTTCTCTAAAGCTGCTGCCTCCACTGCAGAACATTCACACATTACCATGACTTTAAGTCCTCACATCAAGGACACAGGCCTTCGGCTAATTCTTCTGGGCCCAAGCAGAGGAGTGTGCATCTGTCTGAGAGACAGTCTACTGGGGTACAGTGCAGGAGCCCTAGTCCCTGATAATGAAAGCACCTCGTGGACAGCAAGGGTAGACAGCAGAGAGGTCACTGTCGTTGAAACTCCTGATCTCCTTGGTACCGCGCTCGGTGTAAGACAGCGAGTGCAGGAAGCTCTAAGAAGCCTCCAGTTGGCCTCACCAGGACCTCACGCTTTTCTGCTTGTGCTCCCAACCACTTATTTGGATAAAGTTTACCAAATACGCACGTGTGACTTCTTGTCAAAGTTGCTAAGTTTAGTTGGTGGAGAGGCAGGTAGCTATGTGCTGGTGGTTTTCGCTTGTGTAAACCCAAGGGGGGTCTTCTCTTCTCTTGACCAGCTCTTGAAAGAAGATTATCTAGGAATAAAAGCTTCTCTCCCTGTGTGTGGTAAGAGGCTTGAATTGGTTAATGTCAGTCCGGGGAACTCTATGGAGAGCAGGGTGGCTGAGGGCCATAGGCTGCTGGACAGAGTAATGGAGATGAGAGACCAGCAGGGTCACTACCATCACAAGTTCCTGCAACGGGAACATGAAGTCCGGACACAGCTGTTAAACGACATGGCTGTTCTGCTAGCTCGGGAACTGAAAGGCATGGAAAAATAGTCTGGGGTTGGGGAACAAAGAGAAAGTTTTTGTTATTGACTTTTGCAGTACTAAGAAATCAGTCCTCTAACCAATCACAATGCTTTTCACTGGGTACCGTGGCAATTTGATCAGTGTTTAATTTCCTTTTGTGGCACTGCATGGATATCTTGATTCATCAGTCAAGGTTTTCATCAGTCAAAGTATCCATGCACACGTTTAGTAAAAATAATCATCTTTAGTTATTTCACTCACCATTACATTTTTATTATACTGCAATTTGATTGTGTATATTTGTTCATAAGCAGATGCTCTTATCCAGAGCTGCTCATAATTTTAATCACATTATGGGAGTGAGCAAAGGTAGCATAAGTCTTGGTATAGCATGGTGTGCCTGCCTGGGAAGGGAACTGAACCCTGTTCTGCTGCACTGAGGGTGGTAGTTTTACCACAGCATCGACTCTGTGGTACTTTTTTCTCAACTTGCTCTCACCCAGTTCAACTGACCGTCTGAATGTGCGTCACACCAATGTTACGCTAGTGCAGAGTGAGGGTGTGGATTCTTAAAGGGAACCTTGACTGTTAATTCAAGGACTGTTAGAATGCTTAACATGGTATACATGTCCAGTGGTATTAAAATATGACACATAAACCAAATGCAAATGTTTGTTTTTCATTTAAAAAAATATATTAAAACCACTGTTGTACTGTAATATTGTCATATGATTGCAGTGGTGTCAGTCCCAAAGAAAGTAAGACAATGTAAAAAGTTTTACTCCTGATTGATGTAATGTTTAAGCCTAAGTTGGATAAGCTGGATGTTATCTTAGAGTTAAATGTAATATTTAGCTTGCTGCTCCTCATTCAGTGGATGAGAAATTCAACTTAAATTTAGTCTATTTTTAATTATAAATAAACTGATGTGAATGCTGTTAAGCATGTACACTATATTGGGGCCCATAAGTCTTAACAGTCAGGGTTCCCTTTAAATTGATTCACACTTCTCCTTCCCTCAATGAGCTATTTGGCTAGCACAGCAAATATATTTTTTATAGATATTTGGTCATAGCGTATATATAATTTGAAAATAATGATTTTGTCAGGCTATGAATTAAACTTGGTGTGGATGTAGCTGCTGCACAGTGCCTTTCTTTTTGTTGTTGTTAGCTGTGTAGCCTTTAGCATAAGAAGCTGAGTCAATACTTCTGTTTATTTGGTTGTAACTTCCCCTGAGCTAATAAAGTAACAGCCTTTAAGATACTAGCAATGATTCAAGAGGAGATCAAGTGGAAAAGTAATCACATAAAAAAATACTTTTGCTACATAAAACCACTCAAATGCATATACATCATGTATGAAAATGATCACATAAAAAATATTTTTGGTACACAAAATCACTCAAACACATATATACTATATTTCCAAAAGTATTCACTCACCCATCCAAATAACTGAAGTCAGGCCTTCCAATCACTTCCTAAGGCCACAGGTATATAAAACCAAGTACCAGACATGCAGATTGCTTCTACAAACATTAGTGAAAGAATGGGTCGCTCTCGGGAGCTCAGTGAATTCCAGCGTGGTACCATGATAGGATGCCACCTGTGCGACAAGTCCAGTCATGAAATTTCCTCACTACTAAATATTCCACTAAACAGAGCTTCATGGAATGGGTTTCCATGACCGAGCAGCTGTATCCAAGCCTAACATTACCAACTGCATCGGATGCAATGGTTTAAAGCACGCTGAGACGTGTTCTCTAAAGTGATGAATTACGCTCCTCTGTCTGGCAATCTGATGGATGAATCTGGGTTTGGCGGTTGCCAGGAGAACGGTGCTTATTTGACTGCATTGTGCCGAGTGTAAAGTTTGGTGGAGGGGGGATTATGATGTGGGGTCTGTCTTTCAGGAGTTGGGTTCGGCCCTTTAGTTCCAGTAAAAGGAACTATCTTCAGCAGACCAAGAGATTTTGGAAAATTTCATGCTCCCGACTATGTGGGAACAATTTGGGGACGGGCTCTTTCTGTTCCAACATGACTGCCCACCATTGCACAAAGCAAGCTCCATAAAGACAAGAACTTGACTGACCTGCACCTCACTAAGTCTTGACCTCAACCTGATAGAACACCTTTGGGATGAATTAGAGCGGAGACTGTGAGTCAGGCCTTCTCATTCAGTATCAGTGTCTGACCTCACAAATGCGCTTCTGAAAAAATGGTCAAACATTCCCATAAACACACTCCTAAACTATGTGGAAAGCCTTCCCAGGGGAGTTTAAACTGTTATAGCTGCACAGGGTGGGCCGACATCATGTCAAAGCCTATGGATTAAGAGTGGGATGTCACTCAAGTTCATATGCATGTGAAGACAGACAAGCAAATACTTTTGACAATATAGTGTATGTCATATATGAAAATTGTCATATAAAAATTAATATTTGGCACATAAAATCACTCAAACACATATACGTCATATATAAAAATGGTCACATAATTTTTTGGGGGGTATATAAAACCATTCAAACATATATACATCATATATACGAAATAAAATCTATGTGTTGGGCTCTTGTAGTGAAGGTGGTGTAAATACTGTGTTTAATCCGAGGCTGCGGAGGGAAAGGGGGCGTGGCTCCAATACACAAGTTGTTCCTGACGTAACCCGACAAGGCAGCAGAAAGCGGATGACGTCGTGCGCATGCTCATGTTGAAACAGAGAGCTATAAGGAAAAGTGCGAGAAACAAAGGAATAAACAACCCGAGGAATAGAGGTAAATACAGCAACCCTGTTAGAGAGGAACAGCTCAAAGTCCGCGGCGTTGAGTAAGGGCAGAGGCGGGTGTGGAGAACGGGTCGTTCCGTGTTTCCTGTTTGCTGGTTTTCTAGTAAATAATAGCGAAACCGCAGCGCGTAGCTGGAGTGATCTGACAAAATGATCCGAGAGCGACGGTTTAGATTCATAAATTGGACAGAATGTAGCTCACCTTCTCACAGTAACGCTTAATGTGGAGAAATAAGTCGTTGGTGAACGATGTACGCAGTGTTTTCTTTTTATTTCTTGTTGTGTTCATGCACCAGAAGGGTGTCCAGCCAGCAGCAGGAAGTTTTTGGGCCACTGTATTGACAGTTGTATAATTTAGCTGAAGAGAGAATTACTGGTCATTACACTATCACTGATCTTCAACAAAGCACTCAGTATTAACTGTGGGTTTCCCCTGTTATAATGTAAACTCTGCCATTCATCATTTTTATGTCCTTCTTTTTTAAGCCTTTGGCAGAGTGAGTCCTAGAGTCCCTGGGTGAGGGACTCATTCCAGTTTCCTACCGAAGCCAAAACCTGCCAGAAGTTGGGGAGTTTCACCAAAACGCCTGGATGTGTTACGCTGGATATCTTGCCAGGTCAAGATGGAAAGAACTGCTTTGTAGCAGTAGACACTTTCTTCTTCAGCAGGCTTGAGGGCCGCATGGAGGACACAAAAAGAGATACCTGTGCTGATCTGGAGACGACTCTACACCTTTGCTGATATTGTCTTTATTTAAGCTGATTCATCCTAAAGAGATAGATTGAGGCGGCTTTGCCTCTTTTGCTGTAGCTACCTTCCCCTCCCCTTGCTGCACACATAAAGCACCTGGGTGGCTGCTGTGGAGATGACAGTGGTGTTGTAGTAGCAACAGGGATGGGGAGTACTCCATGTTCTGGTAAGGGGAGGGGGGTAGGTGGGTTTCAGGAGTTGGGCTGTATGCCATGGAAGGTGAGCAAGCAGAAAGGTGAGGCTGCCAGAGGTGGATGTCGTCCTAAGGCGGACGAAGGGCCAAAGGCCAGAATACCTCCCCCAGCCCCGCGGCCCCCTGCCATCTACCATGAGAAGCAACGACGAGAGTTGTGCGCTCTGCATGCATTAAACAATGTCTTCCAGGATGGTGCTGCCTTCAGCAGAGATGCACTTCAGGACATCTACCAGAGGTCAGTAAAAGTGTGCATGGTGGTGTACAAGTAGCCCTCATTTACAGACTTCATTCAGGCTATAGCAGTGTAGCACTGTGTTTTAGCTGGAGTGCTTCTCTGAATGAGGCACAATGCTAGACAGCCACTCAGAACATAGCTTATTTATCTTGGATCAGTTTTAAAGGCACAGTAACCAAAATGGTTTTGATTAGTTCTAAGTAAAATGAATGGTGTCCATGTTTGGTGTGAAGGATATGGATCCTTTGAGTTTCTCTGTAGAGGATGTGTACTTATTTTTCCCTAAAAAATCAGCAAAACATATAATTTGACCTAAGGTAGTAGACAGTAAGATATAAAACACAGGCCTTTTATTGTACCACTGCATACGATTACTATGTGAAGGATGATGATGAATAAACCTGATAGGATTTAGGGGAAATGCAATAGTAGTCTTGCTGTTCTCCAGCAAATGCATAATTCGAATTAATGCTAGCATGTAACACTACCTAGCACACTACCAAGTGTGTGTTTCTGATGAAAATCCATACGAGGCCAATGGGGGCATTTTTTGTCATAATAATGAGTGAAAAATTGTATTAACAATAAAGGTAAATATTAAATGTTTTCAAAAGGTAAACCTTATTAGTGTATGTCCTGCAAAAGCAGTGCTCAACGACAGCTTAGTGAGTTTTTTGCCCCTTGCCTCTAGAAACAAAGTGAATCAGCATATCTGCCTATTTGGTTCTCACTTGAATGGCACAGGTGGTCAAACCAATAGGAGCAAACAACTTTGAAGTAGACCAACTAGATCAAACCAATTAAAACCCCATATTTTTCACAGTATTTGCATATGCTTCTGGTTTGTTGATGTTTGTGCAATTGGCTATTCTGTCTTCACAGGCTCTCTCCCAGTACCTTGGTAACTCCTCACAAGAAGAGTGTGCTGGGCAATGGCAACTATGATGTCAATGTGATCATGGCTGCATTGCAGACCCGTGGGTTTGAAGCTGTCTGGTGGGACAAAAGAAGGTACATTTCCTGAGTTAGAACTAATTTGAAGTTTTGTAATGTTTGGATGTCCTGTCTGTATCTGTATCTGTGTCTCTACAAGAACTTTTTCTTCGTCGCAGGGATGTTTGCAGCATCGCCCTGCCAAACGTGACTGGCTTCATTTTGAACGTGCCATCCAACCTGCGCTGGGGGCCTCTGCGTCTTCCACTCAAACGGCAGCACTGGATTGGAGTGAGGGAGGTGGGCGGAGTCTACTACAACCTGGACTCAAAACTGCGCAGTCCTCATGCTATCGGAACAGCTGATGAGCTCAGGTACTTAAAAGCTATTCACATTCCATCAGTTTATTGCTAAAGGTAAAGATGTAGTGATACAGGAATTGCCAATAGCTAATCATTTTAGTGTGGATACACTATATGGCCTAAAGTATGTGGACACCGGGCTATCACACCTAGATAAGCTTGTTGGGCGTTTTATTCCAAAACCATGCATTAATAAAAAGTTGAGCCCCTTTACCCTCCACTCTGTTAGAAAGGTTTTCTGCAATATTTGACTGCGTCCGGGAGATTTTGTGCCCATTCAGTCAAAAGAGTAGTTATGAGGTCATGTTGACATCCCCGAGGTGTTCAGTGGGGTTGTGGTCAGGGCTCTGTGCAGGCCACTGAACTCGTCAAACTCATGTATTCATGGGCCTCACTTTGTGCATGGGGTACTGCCTTGCTGGAACAGAAAAGCACCTTCCCCAATGCAAAATTAAAATGTTTGAGGTGTCTTCTTGCATTGAAGCATTAACGTTACCCTTCATTGAAGCTAAGATGCTGAGCCCAATCCCTGAAAAACAGACCACTATTCCTCTTCCATCAGACTTAACTGCTGGCACTACTGGTGCATTCTCGTTGGTAACCAAACCCTAATTCGTCCATCCGACTGCCAGATATTTAATATTGAGTCCAGTGGCAGTGTCCACTCAGTAATAATAGGCTTGTGTGCGGTTGCTTGAGCATGGAAACTCATATCAAGAAGCTACTGATGCACAGTTCTTGAGCAGATGTTGTTTCTAGAGGCAGTTTGGAACTCTGTCTATGACGGTGCCACATTTAAAGTCACTGAGCTCTTCAAGACTCCTTTTATTGTCTATGGAGATTGAATGGATATGTGCTAGATTTAATAGATGTTAATTAGGAGGGGTGTCCACATACTTTTGTTGATAAATACATTTAAACAGAAATTTGTGTATGATTTATTTTTAGAGGGGTACAAATATATTAAATTGTATAAAATAGCACAATAGTCCACCACTAGTAAAACTTTCTGCATCTTGAGAGTACAATTAACACGTTATCAAATATTAGTTTAAAGGTTAAGTCAAAAATAAACACCTGGCTGATGTCATTTTGAAGTAATTAGCCAGATTCAGCCTATTTTAAGTCCAGTTTTGAGGTTTTTCATGTATAGCACATGCTACAACCTTTTGTGTTCAATATGTTCTAGGAAGTTCTTGCGCCACCAGCTTCGAGGGAAGAACTGTGAACTCCTGCTGGTGGTGCCTGAGGATGTGGAGGCCCACCAGACATGGAGGTCGGATAACGTTTGATATCTTTCTGATAGCTTTCTCGGATTCTCAGCTCATGCTCAGGAGGGAATGTAAGGTTCAATCAGGGAACCGTATAAGAGCAAACGGAGTTGCACTCAAGCAGTCACGAAAGCACACTGGCAAGACTTTGTTTACACGCAAACACACAAACAATCACACAAAGAAACACGAAAATGCTGGACTCGGACTACAGCAAAGCAAAGGATATAAACACACAGGGATATCACAACATAACACTAGACTTTCCTATGAGAACTTGGTTCTGTCGTTTGGGATTCTGATGCATTTTTTTATGTTAACTGTTTATTTTGTTTCATACGGTTTCTGATCCAAAAAGAGATAAGAATGAAATAATCAGTGATGTGTTCTTTGTGTACACCACCGTTCCACTGTCTCCTCTTCACTCTCCATGTGACTTTCCATGTGATTGCGCAAACCTTTCTCCATACACCTCAACCTCTTCTCGCACATCACGACTCACAGTGGACGGCGGCAAGAAGGAACTTGAAGCACCCTTGCCTGTCTGTGGGTTATGCATTGTTTAGTAATGTAGAGAGTGATGATTAAGACGTTTATTAAGCAGTACTGCATGGTGCAGTAATAACTGGATGTTTATGGTAGTTTTCTATAGTGAGATAAATCAAAATGGTCACTTTTGTTCTGACATTACACCATTGCTACCTGATGATTAAGATTCTTCTCTTTGAGAAGTTGCAATTAGTTAAGCAACGCCTTATGAAGACAGTTAAAGAAGTATCCTCATGTCTAACTGCCAAACGGTCTGTGCTGTATTTGGAAAGGGTTCTAGGAATGTTTTGATCGTGCAGGAATTTTAATTCAGAGAGATTAAAATGAAAATGTTATTAAAGCACGAAAGGTTGGAACCATCAGAGAACGAATCCATAATGAAGAGGCCTTTTGTGCAAGAAGTTTGAAAAGGTGACGCAAGGTCATTTGACTCGACAGGTGGTTTATTTTATGCTGGATGATAAAGCCAACTTTATGTCTTTACAACACTTCTGTAATTTACATTAATCGAGTCTGTATATACTGTTCTTTTGAGGGAGCAGATAATAGTGTTATTCAAAAGGGAAATTCAATCGTTTGCCTCAGGTTTTCTTGCAGCACTCATGTTTGATTCAACAAACCCGCTGGATATTGAAATAAGACAACTCTTCTGGTCTTGAAAAACCAAGCATAAACTCCCTAGTACATTAATTAAAAAAAACTTGGTGTTAAAAAAAAAAAAGAACATTCCACATTTACATACACAGGGTGCTTTTTAAAAATAAAAAAAAAAGTCAGTGTTTTTGATTTCTTTGCCATGACAATCCCAGTCCCCTCACGTCCCTTTTCAGGGAGGTACAGTCCAGACGTGTTCACGACATTGTTCATTTTCCATGCAAATGCTTGTAATGGCACTTTATGTATAATCCAAGATGTGCTGTGACATCATTAAAAATGTCTTTATATGTACAAAGACTAGTGGTGGTGGTTTGTTGTTTAATTGTTTTAAATAGCAAAACAACTATTTATTTTAGTTTACATTAAGTTTAATTAGAAATTTCTTATTATACATAATTACATATTTCTAATGCACATTCAACACGAGAGACTCATGACAGTGTCGTTTGAGAGCCGTGTATAAGAAACAAAAAATCTACTATAAGCATTTACAATTGTTGTATTTGACCAAAAATAAAAACAAAAATACTGCATTAACCATTTATGAGTTACAGATACCCCCATTTTCACAAACTCAGAACTAATTGGACAAACTACATTACAAACACAGGGATTTACTTTAATACTTGGAAGCATTGGCGTAGGAACCGGGGGGGGATGAGGGGGACGTGTCCCACCCAATATCAGAAACAGGTAGATTTGTCCCTCCCAGAAATTAAAGCACAGAAAAAGCAAAAACTGTTTAAAAACACTTAATTTTAAAAGCAGCGTTCGCAATTCACATGCTGTGTTTGTTATTAGCAACTGGCTGTGGTTGTTAGGTGGTCTTCCACTTTGTTAGGGCTTGTGTTGAGATGCCAGTTCAGAAATATCCTGCAGTCAGCAGCTTCACTTACTCGAGCTCTCACATTGTTGGAGGTCAGGTAGTTTGCGCAAGCTTTAAACGTGAAGTCAGTGATGAAAGCAGTGAACAGCAACAATGATTGTATATACTCCATATATATATATAATCCAGACACTGCATGTATAATTAAAGTTTTCTGGCAGCAGTACCATGTAATGTGGAGTATCTTGTTTAGTTTGTAAAGTGATCTTTAATTGGATTTATCTAATAATAAACAGACGTACAGATAATGTTGTATGTTGTTTATTTATTTGCAACTTACTGTAATTCCACAAATGTTGTTCTACATCACTATACATACAGTGATTTACTACCTTACCTATAGTGGAATCAGCTTACATGTAATTTTTAGGGGTTACAGTGGGCTTTGATTCATATTAGCAAATGTGTCCCCCCTAATGTCAAACCCGCTCCTACGCCCTTGCTTGGATGCAAATCCTTCATCAATGACTGTCTAAGTCTGGAACCCATGGACATCACCAGATGCTGAGTATCAGAATCCTCCCTAGAAATGCTTAGCCAGGCCTTTACTGCAGCTGCCTTCAGATGCTTCTTTGAGGGTCTTCCTACCTTCAGTTGCAGCTTGTTTGAGGGTCTTGCTGCCTTCAGTTGCAGCTTGTTTGAGGGTCTTGCTGTCTTCAGTTGCTGCCCGTTTGAGGGCCTTCCCGCCTTCAGTTTTGTCTTCAGTAATTGAAGAGCATGCTCAGCTGTGTTGAGGTCAGATGACTGACTTGGCCATTCAGAAACACTCCATTTCTTTGCATTAGCAAACTCTCAGGTTGTTTTGGCAGTATGTTTTGGGTTCACCCTATCTGTGTTTGCAAAGTGAAGCTCTATACACTTCACAATTCATTCTATCAGCAGTCACATTACCAATAAACACCAGTGACCCAGTTCCATTGGCAGCCTTGCCTATGCCATAACACTGCTTCCGCCATGTTTCACAGATTATGTGGTATACTTTGGATCATAAGCCTTTACTTCTTCAAACTCTCTTGAAGTCAATTTATTTTTTATCTGTCCGAAGACTCTTGTGCCAGACGTAGGCAGTTGCAAAATCTATTCTGGTCTCTCTATTCTTGAGTGCAACCAGTGGTTAGCATCTTAAGGAAAGGCTATATTTACTTTTATTAACGAGTCCCTTGATCGTGGGCTTTCACCTGGCTTCTCTAAAACATCCTTGACCCGGTGCCGTGCTGTGTTCTTCTTCACAATCATCCACTTTATTTGTTTTCTGTGGCCTCCTAGGCCTTCTGCTGTTGCTGAGTTCACCAGTTCATTCCTTCCTTTTAAAAATGTAACATAGGTCATGCATTGAACATGGACACTTCCTCCTAACTATTTTTGTAAGTGAAGATGACTGTACCCACAAATATATTTGCCATCTATGTATATGCTCTAATTGTTTTCTTTGTATATGCTGTCTGTTGCTCCCCATTCCTTTGTTTAATAAAATAAAATAATAATAATAATAAATGTAACAAATGTTTCTGCTACGTCTATTTGAAAGGTCGTTTTTTTTTTTCAGTCTAATGAATTTCAGCCCCCTTTAGTTGCATCAACACCTCTTTGGGCTGCATATTGAGATTTCCCAAATGTTGAAAACGGCTCCCAAATGCATATTCAACAACTGATATCAACACCAAACTTTTTATTTCTTTAATTTAAGGAGAACAAGGTAACCATTGCACATCTGGCCATAAAACTGCTCATCAGTCAACTGTCCAATTATTTTTGAGCCTATGATGCAATATTTACATTAAACCTTAAGCTGCAGGTCCACACTTCAGTCTCATCCTGCCTGTACCACAATGACAAATCCACTGTGGTAGTGTACAACGGACAAAATCTGTGCCAGTTTAAAGACCTGACAATAAAAAGAAAACAGTTCTTATTTGTATTATTGCTATTTGTATTCATTTCCTTTTTTTTACAATTACATGCTTACTGCCAAGACATGTAATTAGTACAGTATATACAGTATACAGTACAGTATATATTAAGCATGCTCAAATATGAGCAGCTGTATGCAAAGGTTTGGATACCCCGAATCAAACTGCATTGGGGTGTCCAATCATGATCCTGGAGATTTCCAACCCTGCAGAGTTTAACTCCAGGCCTGACTTAACACCTGTTCCAGGTAATGAAGATCTTCAAGGTCAGGTGTGCTCTTGAGGGGGGGCAGTTTTGCATAACCATGTCTGGGCATCCCTGAATTACATGTTTTGTTAACATATTGTTTAACGTATTGGGGGTGGGAAAACAGATGTAGATGCATATAAACAAAAGAGGCAGAAGGAGAGACCGAAGATAGAGGGAGAGAAAGAGTAATGGTAAATTAGTCCATTTATGGCTTTTTATCCACACACAGTTCATCCATGATGGTATGGGTGGGGGGCATAGGTGACTTACACATCTGTAAAGGCACCATTAATGCTAAATGGTATATATGGGCTTTGGAGCAACATATGCTGCCATGCACACTATGTCGTTTTTTAGGGTAGTCTTGCTTATTTCTGCAACGTATTGTCAAACCACGTTCCAGACATAGTGCTAAACTGGCTTGCCTGCAATCCAGACCCCCAGATCCCAACATATGCTGCATCATCAAATGAAAAAGTATGACAAAGGAGACTCTGAACTGTTGAGCAGCTGAAATAAAAAATATTTCACTTTTGAATCTACAGTGGTTGTTTCCTCAGTTCCCTAACAATTACAGAGAGCTGTTAAAAGAAGAGATAATCAACATGGAGGTAAACATGATACTGTCCCAACTTTTTTGAAACATGTCACTGAGTTCCAATTCAAAACATGCATATATGTTTAATAAATACCAATAACACTTTTCAGTTTTAACATTGGTCATAATAGTCTGTTTTCAATCGTATATGCAGATAAAATGATTCACACACAATTACAATCTGTTTTTAGTTCAAGTTTGCATCCCAACTTTATTTGCACATGTGGTTGTATTTCTCGGTGTTATTTTACACACATGTTGTGATAAGCACGATGTTCGTTTTAAACCACACAGCATAAAACGTTGCTTTCCTGGCGTGAGATTTCACATTGTTATGTCCATTTGGCACTCACCCCTCCGAATGACTCATGTATGACCCCCTACGTCCTGACACCGCATGAAAACAAGCCAGTCCCTGTATTCGCTTGTGTGTGTGGCGCAGTGCGTGCATCTCGCCGCATGGTGGCGCACCGCGCGCTGCAGATGTGTCGCAGATTTTAAAAGTCACTGTACTCAGAAAGATCTAGTACGAGGAAATGGAAGGGTGAAAAAAAAAGAAAAAAAAGCTTTTGAAACTGAAGCTAAAAACAAGCCTGCGAAGAGGAGCTGAGGAGAGGAGGAGCACAGGAGGAGGGAGAGCGTCGTTCGGCCGAATCTACAGTTACTTTGAGCGAACAGAAGCTCCTGCACTCTCCGCCGCCGCCGCGTTATTTCACAGCAGCGTTGAAAGCGCCACTGGAATCTGATGGAACTGTCAGCTATCGGTGAACAAGTGTTCGCTGTGGAGTCAATCATAAAGAAGAGAGTGAGGAAGGTAAGGATGCGCGCAGGCGGGGGTTCGGCTTGTGTTGTTTCGGCTTGTAAGCTTGCAAAACTGTTCAGTTACCTTTGTTTTGCTTTTTTTTGGGGCGGGGGGGGGCGCATTTGAAGCGGATCCGTGTTTACATCATTAACATGAGCTCACGCTTAAAGGGAGCGTGTTAATTTCATCCAACAAGGAGAGAGAAAGAGAGAAACATATATAGATAGATAGTGAGAGAAAGAGATGTTATAAAATCAGCTGCTGATCCAAAATGTTGCAGCGGTTTTTTACGCGCACCACAGTGACCCGTAACTGCGCGCGAGTTCGGACCCAGATGCCCCTTTACTGGAGCGCTAGCCTACTTTCAGTCCTGCTCTGGCAATGTGCTCACGCAGGCGGACTGAGCCTGACTGAAAATGACGAAGCGCTCTCTCTCTCTCTCTCTCTCTCTCTCTCTCGCTCTCTCTCTCTCTCTCTCTCTCTCTCTCTCGCTCTCTCTCTCTCTCTCTCTCTGAGTGAACAGTACGACAAAATGTCAAGTGTAAGAAAGCAGCTCATTGGCTGAAACAGCAGCGGCTTCATGCCTGTCAAGTCGCCCCTCCTCCCCTCTACTGCCTTCTACGACCCCCCCCCCCCCCCCCCCCCCCCCCCCCCAAGTGTGTTTAGGACTACGACTTCTTCAAATGAGGATCGCTGTTTATTTATTTCTTTTTTTATTTTTCTGGGTCGTCATTTCTGGATTTTCTTTGACGCCACAGGACTCGTGGGCCATTACGTCATCCCATAAGAGTCGTAAAGCCGAGCGCGAGAGGCTTTAACCCATTAGTGTCCATATGTGAAATCAGTTCGGGAAGTTCGGACTGGAAATGAAAGCAATAACAATAACAGCACAGATATGGGGCAATCAAACTTAAAATAAAAATAAAATAGTAATGCATTATTTACTGTAGTCAATATATATATATATATATATATATATATATATATATATATAGGCTGCCTCCAGACCCACATACTATCACACTAAATATTAGGGCTGTGTATTGGCAAGAACCTGGCGATACAATGCGTACTGTGATACAGCAATCATGATTCAATATATTGCGATATACTGCAATACTGCATAAAACACACTGCTATATGCACCGGTTTGCCAATGCTTACAATAGTATTGCACCCTTGTGCTGCTTGTTTATGTTGGAGTGGAGTTGAAAATGTATTACAACCCTACCATCTAGTGGTCAGAGGTTTAAACACAACAAACAATGATTCACTGTTAATTAATAATCGATACTGTGCTCTTAAGAATCAGTAAAGTACCACTAAACATAATATAACAATATTCAATATTTCAATATTTTCTTACACCCCTACTAAATGATGGTGTACTATTCATTAGTGCAGAATATGTAGTAGAGAGGCATGTGGGTTTTGGACGCAGCATCATGGCCAGGACTTTCATGTTTTTTGTACTCAGTCTTTTCATAATTACAAGATATTTTCATTTGTTTTCCAGAGATCTTTTGATATTTATGTTATTACCACAACATAATGAACGGTTTTGTAATGAATGGTTTTATAAAGATGGCTTTTGTTACCTTGTGATAGTGGCATAAGTATCTCGAGACGTTGAGAAAACAAATTAAAATAACTTATCATAGAAAAAATTACAAGTCCATTTCCCTGTTGGGCTTCCGTACATAACAAATATTTCACAAAGTAACAGTAAATTTTATTTGTAATTGTAAATGAGAGTTTGTAAAGCGGGGTTGGCTGGCACAGTTTTCGCTCATTGCCCCTATATCCTAGGCATTGCGTGCTAAGACAGACACTGGGGATAGTTGGCACAACAATAAAAGGCTACAGTTTCAAAGAATGAAGTGACAATCAAATTTAAGTGATGAGGTAATAATCAAATTTAGTTTTTATACATAGTTTTAGTGTGAAGTAATACAAATAATAAAACTTTATGTATGTGTTGTGTTGTGTAGCAGCCAACTCCAAATCAGTTTGTTTAGAACAAAATGAATGAACAATGTGTTTAACTGGAAGTGAGGTTTCTCTCTACTGACCTCATAATTAACCCTGTACAGACCAGCTCCTACGCCAACCAGCTCCGTTCATCAGTTTTATCACTGTAGGCCAATCAGAACAAATTCTATAACATTCTCTCTATTTTAAAACATGTAGTGTTTACATTTGAATCAAATAATTATACTTTTTCTTCCTCTCTCTCTCTCTTCCTCTCTCCTTCTATCTTCCTCTCCCTTTCTCCCTTGGGTTCTCTCTCTCTGCCCCTCTCTCTGCCTCTCTCTCTCTTATTCTCTCCCTCTCTGTCTCTCTGCCTCTCTGTCTCTCTACCTCTCTCTCTCTGCCCCTCTCCCCCTCTCTCTCTGCCTCTCTGTCTGTCTCTCTCTTTCTCTCTCTCTTATTCTCTCTCTCTCTCTCTCTCTCTGTCTCTCTGCCTCTCTGTCTCTCTGCCTCTCTCTCTCTGCCCCTCTCCCCCTCTCTCTCTGCCTCTCTGTCTCTCTCTTTCTCTCTCTCTTATTCTCTCTCTCTGTCTTTCTCTCTCTTTTTCTATCTTCCTCTCTCTGTGCCCCTCTCCCACCCTTTCTCTCTGCCTTTCTGTCTCTCTGTCACTCTCTTTGCCTCTCTCTCTCTCTGCCTCTCTGTCTTTCTCCCTCTCTTTCTCTCTCTCTGCCTCTCTGTTTCTCTGCCTCTCTCTCTGTCCCTCTCTTTCTCTCTCTCTGCCTCTCCCCCTCTCTCTCTCTTCCTCTCTCTCTGCCTCTCTCTCTCCTTCTCTCTCCCTGTCTGTCTTTCTCTCTCTTTTTTTCTCACTCATTCCCTCCCTCTCTCTCTCTCTCTCTCTCTCTCTCTCTCTCTCTCTCTCTCTCTTCACTGTTTAAGGGGAATGTGGAGTATTTGCTGAAGTGGAAGGGGTGGCCTCCAAAGTAAGTACGAATTTGGAAGTTTACTGATTTATTTATAGATTTTTAAAACATATGTGATGATTACTGTTAGAGAGTTTATAGATAGTTTGATTGAAATATGTTTATTATAGTAAATGCTGTAGATATCAAATACACAGGGAAGCCAATACATCATGACCACTCACAGATGAAGAGAATCAGGCTGAGGGTCTTGTAATAACAGTGCAGGTCTGAGATACATTAGATAGTAAGCAGACAGTTGGTTCTCAGAGTTGAACGTGTTGGACGCAGAAGAAATGGGAAGGTGTGAAGGTCTGGGTGACTTCAAACAAGGGTCACAGCAGTCAGCAGAAGTGAGTACCAGCAAGTTTGTCCATGTGTTGATGCATGAGGGCAACAAAGGACACGGAGGGCCAACATCAAGTTAGACATAATGTATATAGGTCATCTCTGCATGTGTGTGTACTTTCCTTTCACAGGTACAGTACCTGGGAGCCTGAGGAGCACATCCTGGACCCTCGGCTTGTTCTAGCTTACGAGGAGAAGTGAGTTTTGTCATAATTCAGGAATCAAACAATTTAGCTGTCTTACTTAGCGGTTATTAATCGTCTCTCTGAACTTTCCCTTTGATTTGCAAATAGAGAGCACCGGGAAAAAGCAGTGGGCTGGCGTAAGCGAGGACCCAAGCCAAAACGTCTTCTCGTGCAGGTACTAGTTGCTGCCTCTCTTAACCTTTCTCTCCGTTCCTACCAGCTCTCCACAGCTTGCCTCAGTGAAATCTTTTGCTGTATAGTTTTTTTCTCCACCTCTCTCTGCCTTTAGAACTTTTACACCATGGACCTCCGCAGTGCACACAAAGCTGCAGAGAAGTCTCCAGCACATCTGCACCTGTCTCTCACTCGCTCGCTCAACCCACAGATCGACCACAAGTTCCAGTCCAAGGAAGGTGCCATATATCGGGAGCTAGTCCAGCACAAGAGGAAAAAGAGAAGCTCCAGAGAACTGTCGGTGGAGGACTGGGAAGGCAGGGAGGAGGAGGACGACGAAGACGAAGAGGAGAGCACTAGAGAGGACGAGATGGAGACGGATAGGGCCACTCCAAACAGTAAGTATGTTAGTTGGTCAGAGGTCAGCCATAAACACCATATTGACCTAGTTTTAGTACTGCAGTACTGTTTGTCAAACCTCATTCAGATAGCTGCACTGGGCAAAGTACCAAGACAGTAAGCCTTTCCGTGTAGGTTCAGCGGGGAAACAAAACAACAAAAGCAGAACCCTGCAGAGGAACTGCACTGGGCAGTGTTTCTCAGTCCTGCTCCTTCGTTTTTTTTTTCACTCTAATAAACACGATTGAGAAGCTCTGATGTAATGGACATAGAAAACGTGCCGTTGTCTCACAGCTATTCTGAAGAAAAAAACATTTGTTTGAATTTGTTTCTTTTTTTTGTTCACGTCTTGCCTAATAGACAAACTGCACAACGTGAACGAAACACGCTTTTGCCATTATGTGGCTTCATATTATCGTATAATTATCACCCATTTTATGACACAGTGAAAAGCCCCTATGCAGTGAAGAAGTAAAAATACTTTTGCAGATTATGCTGCACAGCTACTGTAGATTTGCTGAAATTAACATATTGGGGAAAAATATAGAACAAAAAATTGGGCCTGTGTAAAAGTTCACATTTTTATGCATTTTTTATTTTATTTAGCTAATGAATGGCATTCTATGAAGTCTTCTATGAAAGATGTATAGTTTTACTTTAGAAAAACTTTTTCCTGCAGTATAGTTTATATACGCTATCAGTCAAATATTTTAGAACTGTTCTAAAACGTTTGACTGGTAGTGTACTAAAACGTTTGATTGGTAGTGTACTAAAACATTTGACTGGTAGTGATCTGAAACGTTTGACTGGTAGGGTACAAAAACGTTTGATTGGTAGTGTACTAAAACATTTGGCTGGTAGTGTACTAAAACGTTTGACTGGCAGTGATCTGAAATTTTTGACTGGTAGTGTACTAAAACATTTGACTGGTAGTGTACTAAAACGTTTGTCTGGTAGTGTACTAAAACGTTTGACTGGTAGTGTACTAAAATGTTTGGCTGGTAGTGATATAAAACGTTTGACTGGTAGTGTACTAAAACGTTTGACTGGCAGTGATCTGAAACGTTTGACTGGTAGTGTACTAAAACATTTGACTGGTAGTGTACTATAACATTTGACTGGTAGTGTACTAAAACGTTTGACTGGTAGTGTACTAAAACGTTTGACTGGTAGTGATCTAAAACGTTTGACTGGTAGTGTACTAAAACGTTTGACTGGTAGGGTACTAAAACGTTTGACTGGTAGTGATCTAAAATGTTTGACTGGTAGTGATATAAAACGTTTGACTGGTAGGGATCTAAAACGTTTGACTGGTAGTGTACTAAAACGGTTGGCTGGTAGTGTACTAAAACGTTTGGCTGGTAGTGTACTAAAACGTTTGACTGGTAGGGATCTAAAACGTTTGACTGGTAGTGTACTAAAACGGTTGGCTGGTAGTGTACTAAAATGTTTGGCTGGTAGTGTACTAAAACGTTTGTCTGGTAGTGTACTAAAACTTTTGACTGGTAGTGTACTAAAACGTTTGGCTGGTAGGGATCTAAAACGTTTTGACTGGTAATGATATAAAACGTTTGATTGGTAGTGTACTAAAACGTCTGACTGGTAGTGATATAAAACGTTTGACTTGTAGTGTACTAAAATGTTTGACTGGTAGTGTATCTAAAACGTTTGGCTGGTAGTGTACTTAAACGTTTGGCCGGTAGTGTACTAAAACGTTTGGCTGGTAGTGTACTAAAACGTTTGGCTGGTAGTGTACTTAAAGGTTTGCCTGGTAGTGATCTAAAATGTTTGACTGGTAGTGTACTAAAACGTTTGGCTGGTAGTGTACTTAAACGTTTGACTGGTAGTGATCTAAAACGTTTGGCTGGTAGTGTACTAAAACGTTTGCCTGGTAGTGATCTAAAACGTTTGACTGGTAGTGTATCTAAAACATTTGCCTGGTAGTGTACTAAAACGTTTGGCTGGTAGTGTACTAAAACGTTTGGCTGGTAGTGTACTTAAACGTTTGCCTGGTAGTGATCTAAAACGTTTGACGGGTAGTGTATCTAAAACGTTTGACGGGTAGTGTATCTAAAACATTTGACTGGTAGTGTATCTAAAACGTTTGGCTGGTAGTGTATCTAAAACGTTTGACTGGTAGTGTTTCTAAAACGTTTGACTGGTAGTGTACTAAAACGTTTGACTGGTAGTGTTTCTAAAACGTTTGGCTGGTAGTGTATCTAAAACGTTTGGCTGGTAGTGTATCTAAAACGTTTGACTGGTAGTGTTTCTAAAACGTTTGACTGGTAGTGTACTAAAACGTTTGACTGGTAGTGTTTCTAAAACGTTTGGCTGGTAGTGTATCTAAAACGTTTGGCTGGTAGTGTATCTAAAACGTTTGGCTGGTAGTGTACTAAAACATTTGATTGGTAGTGTTTCTAAAACGTTTGACTGGTATGTATTTTATTTTAGTCTTAAAGAAAATCATTACTTGCTGTGACGGAAAGGAAAAAATTGATACAGTTTTCCACATGCCTTACATGTCAGTCAGCTCAGACATGTCTGGTGTCCACATTTATCTTCTTTAGATTAGTGCTGGAGCTTTAAATTCTAACGCTGCTAACAAAAAAAGTCAATAGTCACCCAGATCTTTTCCTTGACTGCATTCCCAAAACCTTTGCTCATTTTGTCGTTCACAGTAATTGTAAGTAAATGAGAGTGGATTTGGGGATGTATATATGGAAAATGATTTGTCAGTCTGTTTTATTTAGCAGCATTAGCCTTTTATTAATAAAGAAGCACAAATTAGACATCAAACATATCAGCTGACCAACTACACTTAATTCATTACCTGTAATTACACTCACTGGACATTTGATCAGAAACCACTGCCATATTGGTACTTATAGTTAACGACTGTAGGTCTTTTAATTTATTAGCCAGTCTCTACACCAGGCACATCAAACTGGGTTCCTTCTGAGGCACAGCTCTGCAGCGATTAGCGGTTTGTCTAATTTAACAATTCTCTAAACTCACCAAGTTGACTTGGTTTGTTGGATGAGTCTGACCAGAAATGATGCAAAGGATCTGTTAAATAAACATTCATCCCATATTCTCTCTCTCTCTCTCTCTCTATCTCTCTCTCTCTCTCTCTCTCTCTCTCTCTCTCTCTCTCTCTCTCTCTTTCTTTCTCTCTCTCTCTCTCTCTCTCTCTCTCTCTCTCTCTCTCTCTCGTCTATTTGTTCAGCACTTGCCTCACCGGATCCTGTGTCTCTTTCTCAGGTAATGTTGGGGCAGAACGATGGAGCTCAATAATTGGACCCGAGGAAGTGACAGTGTCTCCGACGCATGAAGAATGGAGGCCCGTCATGGGTCCAGAGGAGGTAACAGTGACAGATGTCACGATCAACTCGCTGACAGTCACTTTTAGGGAGGCCCTGGTTGCAAAGGGCTTCTTCAGAAGCTGGGAACTGGAGTTCTAATGTTGAGACTTGAGAAAGAGTGATGTTGAGAGAAGAGAGAGAGACAGAGACAGAGAGACAGTGGTATGTGAGACTTTGATCAAATGCACTATGTTGGGACATAATTCATCCTGTTGCATGACATCCATTAACATTTCAAAGTTAACATTTCTGATTAGTACAGCCTACATCTTCCGCATGGAAACAAATCATCGTTCATTCCGTATAGACTTGCACTGTTAGGCGTTAGCTGAGGAGGACCTGTTCATTTTAGTTCTGATCTTCAAGCCTGTTAACTTTGAAGCTTTTAGCAGTGGTTCCATAAACTGTCATGTGTTTAGTTGAGAAGGTACTACCCTCATGCTGTACTGTTACTTGAGGCCTATTTTATTCAAGTGTTATTCCCTATTATGATGGGATGGTAGTATGCAGCTTAGTGTGTATCACACTAACATTCAAAAGTTTGGATTCACTTGCTACATTAATAATAGCTGATATTATTACTTTAAACCAGACACCCCAAATGATTTATACCTGATTTACTCAATGTTTCAGCTTTTTTTGGGTAACACAGAGTAAAACTGTTATTTAAAGTAATTTCTTAGTAAGTTATCTGCCTGACTTCTCCAGGCAACACAGGGCATTCTAGATATTCATTTTATTGATCTAATTTTAGCTTTCTTAAACATCCCCCCAGCTCTGTTAATCACTGAAATGTTAACGCTCTTATGTTTATTACGATTTCCTACTAATTAGTTGCCAACCGGTTAGCTGTAGAGTAGTCGCGTCAAACTAATTAATCACTTAATGGGTCCTCATCATTTTTATTATTACTTAAAGTAGTGATTTCAAACTTTTGAACGTTATTGTAAATTTGGGAGACTGAATTTATTAAAGATCTAAAAAGATTCAGGGAGTTATTTTGGTTATGAAGGGGTCAGCGGAAGCAGGGCTGTTATTGTACACTGTATGAGCCCAATAATATATTGGTCTAATAACTAATCATCTCCAGGTCAGTAGAGTAAGGGAAAGCATTTCATTCAAACTGTATTGTAGTTTAACTACTGTCATTTCCTAACAATGAGAATACATGGAACATAACTTCTTGTAAACACTACCAAGTACAGCGGAGTTAAATGTTAAAGTACCTGTAACCACTGATGTACACCATTGAACAAAGTGTGTAATCTATGAGAAATGCGCTGTTCCGCAATTTATTCCACTCCAAAGCTTATTTATTTCACTTCCGTCGTACTTGTCTTTCACCTTTTGTTCTTGGTGGCAGGCCTCCAAATACTATACCACTGATTTTCCTACATCTCTGCATAATTAAAGGATTTAGACATAAACCAAGTCATTCAGAGCTGCCTGATGTGAAATGTTTCCTTGTAGAGAAACAAGTTGGAATTGTCTAAAGAGTGTAATGCTTCTTAAAGTTCTCTCACAGATGGTTATTGCACAAAGTGGTTACAGATATGCAGCTGGATGCCTGTTTTATGATATGGATAATGACTTGGATTGGATGAAAATACATATCAAATGAAATGGTTATTGACATTGTGACTCCTGGTTCCCATTAGCACCGCTGTAAAGAACTCTGAGTTGTTAAGTTTCTCCACAAAGAACCACTTCACATAACCACAACTCCCTCTGCACGACTGCTTACATTTCAGTCATTAGGTTATGCAGAATATTTTTTTGAAAACCTCCAAAATAATGATTAAAATGTTTAAAATTGCAATTTGGTTGAAGGTAATGAAGCAAACTAGTGAATGGGCACTTTTACGCTAGGCTAGTACAGGAAGATGACAGACACCTATGTAGTCCTAGCATCCCTTCAGAAATCGCAGACTCACAGTAGTTTGAGGTGATTTACCCATTATATGTGGAATAGCACAGTTTCATGGGAGATTGATATCAGCGTTGTCTGATTGCTATCTTAAAATGTCTGGCGAACTGTGTACTCCGTGCGTCATTGCATGCTTTCAGACTAACGACATTCCAGCGTTATGATATGAGAGACTGTAGAAATTGAAAAAGGAACAGTATTCATCCATTGTTTTTCATTTCCTGCTGTATTGACAATACATATCACACATTGATGTTACTACCAACCATGTAAATATTTACAGACTACCGCAGCACTTTGTAGCATCTCCGTTTCGTCATCCAATTTAAATTGTGTCCCACTTTCTCCAGCCATTGCACTTGAGTTGTAATGTGTGCCTATTGTCAAACTTTGTTAATCCGTTGAAATGTAGTATAACGTAAACTCGTACCCAAAGGTAATTGCATCGGTCTACACTGCAGCGACCTGACAGCTGAAGAGAACTGAAGACAATTTCGTCTGTATTTTTCTACGCTGATTTGAATGTACATTGGAGCATACCCTCCGGGGACTGACCTGACTATTTTGTACTTTTCTTATGATTGGTGGTAACTGTAACGAGACATGTACATACTTAATATATTACCAAGTTATCTGTGGTTGCATATGCTTCTCTGAAAACTTGCACTTTAAAACAGATAATCTGGTAGTGTGATGCTTAAAGGATAAATGGTAGTATTTGTATTATAATTATCTATTAGACATGTGCTTTTATATTGTAATAAAGCTAAATGTGACAACTCCGAAGCACTGTGCAGAGTTTCTTTCAACAAAGGCTATGAAAGTGGTGTACAAAAGCTAACAAATCCAGGCATTTAGTAGAATCTTGATTAGGGATGCACCAACACAGGCCAGTAACGATATTTTTTCTTTTGTCGTCATGTACACATCTGCCAACATTGATATCATAACTGTAGTGCTAAACCAGGCAGATGGAGTCCCAGAAAATGTGTTTATTTTAGGATTACAAGTGCAGTAAATGGAACAAAATGCAGACATCTTGGCACAGTAGCCCAACAATGCCTTGTTGTTCTGCTCTTCCACAATATATACACAATATATACATAATCAAATATCAGTGTGAACTATCAGTTCAGTCCAAAGTTATGCAAGAAATTACATGCCGATGTCACTGTGCATCTCTAATCTTTGGCTACATTCACATCACAAGCCACATCCCTCGATTTCAGGCTTTGGCCCTCAAAGCCTATTATTCGTCCAGGTAAGTGTAATCATAATCAATATTGTCTAATGACAAGCCTTTGTCCCAAACAGTCATTGCTCTGGACAGCTCTCAACTGTTCATTATTAGAGCAAGATGTAGGCGAGACGTATTGTTCTGTAGTGCAACGACTTCAAGCTAGACACTGCTGCCATGTTAACACTGAATGATGGTGCCTGAAACTGAAGGGGAAACACCCATACACAGTCTGACCATTCCCATAGAGGTTGCATGGCCACAAACTGACTATGTATCTGATCTAGAACCACATACGAAAGCGGCCCAGGTCTGTTTTGAAAAGACTGTGAAGCACTGAAAACACCAGATTTGAGTCATGTTAAGGCAAATTTTACCTGAGAACACCCCGGAGTCACTGGCACACAGTGTGTTAACGTTAAACAGAGTGAAAGCAAATTAGAAGTCAGCTGATTTCCATTGGTACAAACATACTTTAATGTACAATTAAATAATTGGCAAAAATCTGACCACCAGAATAACTTAAAAAAGAAGAAAAAAAAAACTAAACAAAAAAAAAAAACAAAAACAAAAAAAAACCCTATTGAAACCAGAGCATCAAATATTTTTTGCTCCTCTCAGCAAGCACCAAAAAGTGTTAGCGTGAGAAAAGTGGTCAAAAACGTCAACAAATCACATGGGGTTTTTTTCCAGTCTGTATGTTTTTAAAAGAAAAAAGACAAAAAAAAAATCTGTTCAGTTACCATGGTTTGTACAGTGAATCATTATGTATATATTTATATATGCATGTATAAGACATTTCATCAAAACGGCATATTCTCAGCAGTCCCTAAGTGGGATGTATAAGGTATGACAGCAGTGTCATTTTGCATCACCATTACATCTTTAAAAAAAGAAAAAAAAGTGTCATTTATCAGCTCCTGTTGCTTCAAGTTTATTTTCCAAAAAAATTAAATTAAATAATATATCTTTATATAAAAAGACAAGTATTTCATTTTTATAAAATAAGTCTCAAGCCATATTGCCACTGTTCATGTCATGTGGTTATTCCCCACCCCTTTTACCTTTCAACCTTATGAAAGAAAGAAAAAAAAATTATAAGTTGAATAGGGCTGGTGCTGTCTGTTTCCCGTTCTTTCACAAACTGTCTTCTCCATTTGTATCCAAAATGCACAGTAGGTGCCCTCCACAGTGTGTTTATGTTTGTGTGCAACATGGAGACGAAGAGAGCCAGCACTGACTTGTTAGTACACACCCACCACGTTCAAGTGAAACCCCCGAAATTTAGTACATACACAGCTGCAATAGTACTGACCAGCACCCTATTCAAACAACCTCATGGCAAAATGTCTTGGATTGAGCTTGCTTGCTCGAAGCTGCGCTAAAGTTCTACAACTCATAAGAGCTGAAATCAACAGGAAACAGTAATAGAAAATTCTCACAAGTCTACGCCTGCCTGCCAATTCTTACCCCCAACCCCCCAGAACACTCACGCCACCCCCCCACCCGCACTCCCCCCTCCAAAAAAAATAAACAAAAACATTTTAGTCCAGACTTTTCTTTATACAGTAGGGAAAAAAAGAAAGATATCCAAAATCCCAAAGTTCTGAGAATTAAAGTCATAGAGAAGAATCAGGGAAATAGTTCCTTCCTGGGCAAAGAATAGTGAGAGCACAGAGTCAGTGAGATGGCAAAAGAGCATCAAGGAAATCCACGGTCTCTCATTACTTCAGTCTTTATGGTAGAATCACTGCACTGTGTCCTATCAGCATAGCACACCTGTAGTGTCAGCAGTTCTGTTACCGTTCCAACGTAAAGGGACATGGAGCACACATTCACAAGAGCGGGTTCATGGAAGAGGGAGAACTGTGACATGCATAGGAGGACAGACATTTCCCATGCAATCCGCCATTAGAAAGCACACTAACACTCAAAACTTCACATAATCCCCAATCCCCCCGCCCACAAAACTTTACAAAAAAAAATACCAAATATAAATTTATCCATTTCTTGCCTGATTCTGTTAACAAAAATATAATCTTTGTGAACTGTAGCTGTCTCAAACAGAATATGCTATGTCTGAAAATGATAATAAAAAAAAAACAAAAAAAAAAAAAAAAAAAAAACACAAAACAACATGAACACTGTAGGCATATAAGCTGACCCAGAGAATGATGGCAATAACCAACACTAATAACTGTTAACCACCACCAGCAAATTCTATTTTGAATTCAACTCTTTGGGGGAAAATGGGTACAATCTCGACTGTATATGGAAGAAAAAGAAAACAAAGGTCTATTGTGTTAACATGTTTTTATCTTTAATTTTATGCTTTTAAAATCTTAAAAAATATCTATAAAAAAAGGCAGACATCCCCAAAAATATTACTCGTCATATACCAAGGAGAATTTTCACCCATCCTTTCACCCCAAAACCCTTTGAACACAATTGGCTAAAAAATATATATGTATATATTAACAGCAATAACTTACCATTCATTTAATTTATTAATTTGCGCATTTAATGTAGTATCTCCCATAGGAAGTTGTATTCTTTTTCATTTACTTCAAAAATATTAAATAACACTAACAACGACAGCAATGGTAAATTCTAAAACTGCAACCCATTCCTGGAAATCAGGTCAGTTCTCTGAGGACTGTAATGCTACATTAGATCTAATGAGCTGTGATTAATATTTGTCCCCATGTCTTGGTTGTTGCCAGCCAGCATGTCGTTAGCCCCTTGCCCATGCAGGGCCCCCATTCCACCAAGCTGTGAAAGCATAGCGTTCTGGTCTGACCCAAACTGAGCTTGGTCCAAAGAGTTAGCCTGTTGCTGCTGCGATGGCTGTGGTGGCTGTTGTGGATGTGGTGGACCCACCATGCCAGTGTGGTGCTGGGGAAGGTGACCATGGTGTGGCGAGCCTGTTTGCGTCTGGGGAGAAGGCTGGGGCTGCATGCGAGGAGACGGACTGGAGTTTGGAGGTTGAGACTGGGGCCGTGGTGATGGCTGGGGTGATCGCACCTGGTTGCTAAGAGAAGTGGGCAGCTGTTGACCCTGCAAATGAGGAGACTGGGACATCTGTTGCTGAGGGCTCATCGGATTGTTGTGCTGAGCAGGAGACCCACCACCTAGGTGCTGCTGCTGGAGAAGCCTTTGGTGCAGTGCTTGCTGAAGCATGGCCTGGGAAGGCTGAGGCTGGGAACCACCCTGAGGGGGCTGTAGCTGCTGCTGCTGAAGCGAACCACCACCACCTCCAGGACCTCCGTCACCACCCTGAAGTCCACCCATAGCATTCTGCTGCTGCTGCTGCTGCTGCATCTGGTGCACCCTCTGTTGCAAAGCTGCTGCTACTTGCTGAGACATGGATCCAGAGTAGTTCTGCTGCATTCCAGGCTGGGGTCCTCCTTGTTGCGCTTGCAGTCCACCAGCTTGAGGTTGACCAGGCTGCTGAGGAGGCATTCCAGGCTGGCCAAGATAACCATGCTGCTGCTGTTGGGGATGCTGGAACTGACTATGATTTCCCATCTGCTGCTGCTGTTGCTGCTGCTGTTGTTGTTGTTGCTGCTGTAGATGTTTCCTCATTAATTCATGAATGTTCCCTCTGAACTGGGGAGAGATGTTAGACATGGTGGGGCCTTGACCTGGCATAACTCCTTGCTGTTGTTGTTGCTGCTGCTGCTGCTGTTGTTGTTGCAAAGCAGCCATTTGCTGCTGCTGTTGCATATTCACACCCATCATAGAACGCTGTTGAATCTGTTGCTGCTGCTGCTGCTGCTGCTGCTGCTGCTGAAGTGGATTCATTGGAGACATGCCAGTCCCTTGGCCCATGTGCATACCAGGCTGAGGAGCCCCAGGATTCACATTTACCTGCTGCCCATCCATGACTCCTGGGCCTCCAGGACCACCTCTCCCAAGATACCTGGGCGCACGTTGCTTAATGAAGGTTGCCATAAGCTGAGGATTTGAGCGCAATATGTTCAGGACCTGTTGCTGCTGGAGAGGGGAGCTAGGGGACCGCAGAGTTCTCAAAAGGTCTTGCAAGGCACTCTGAGACATACCTCCTGTGCCAGTCCCTGCACCTGTAGCCCCACCTGGGCCACCCATCATATTCATCACTCCAGGATGCCCTTGTTGCTGCTGCTGTGGTGGATGCTGCGGCTGCTGTTGAGCAACCTGCTGTTGTTGCTGAGCTGAAACCATTCCTGGATGACCCATTTGGCCCATCATTCGCGGCTGTGGGGGCATGCCGGGGGATCCCCACTGTTGCTGCTGCGGTGGCGGTTGAAGTGGAGCCCCACCCTGCGGCCCTTGCTGTGGCAACTGCACCTGAGGAGGAAGTTGGTTCTGTGGCCCTCCTTGTTGTGTCATTCCCGCTCCTACCATACCCTGCTGTTGTTCAATCTGTGCCCTGGCTACAGCAGTCTGCGCTTGTGGTGGCATTCCTTGGGCTCCCACCATCCCTGCTCCAGGATGGTTCATGCCTATCTGGTTCTGAGCCTGGGGTCCTTGGTGCAAGGCATGTGGTGGTATCATCCCTGGCCCCTGATTCATCTGGAGGCTCTTTTGTTTAGCCATCTGCCTTTGAGTCTCTGCCACTCGCTGAATCTTCAGTGCCATTTCCAGGGCGGCAGCAGGGGGCCCGGTGGTCTGCTGCTGGGCAAAGTTTGACTGCCCTGGGTTTGTCTGTTGTTGCTGAGGCATGGTGGCTGGGCCCATGCCTGGTTTCCCCATAGACTGAGAGAGTGGAGAAGAGCCTGGAGGTCTTTGCACATATGGAGGAAGGCTGTTAGGATGCTGAAGCTGCTGCACTGAAGGTGGTTGTGGTTGCTGCTGTTGTACCATCTGCTGTTGGGGAGAGTTCATCATCCCTCCACCTGGAGGCAGTTGCTGGAACTGATGATGCTGAACCATTCCTGCCATCTGCTGCTGTGGGCCTCCTGCAACCCCAGGTTGGGGCACAGGCGGTGGGCATTGCTGAGTGGGAGTCTGTGGTGTAGGAGGTTGAGTGCTTGGTGTGGGCGTGCCAGGGCCTGTAGTACCATTGTTCCCAGGTGATGGCAAGCCTCCATTTCCACCAATCGGTGGTTGGCCTGTTCTTTGCATGCTGGCCATTCTTCTCCGTAGCATTTGGGCCTGCTGAACCCGGTGCTGGAGTTGCTGCTGACGCAGTTTCTGCTTGATGTTGAGACAGAACGGCACAGGACACTTGTTCTCTTGGCAGTGTTTAGCATGGTAACAGCAAAGTGCAATGAGCTGCTTGCAGATAGGGCAACCACCGTTGGTTTTGCGCTTACAGCCTTTGGTGTGTTGAACCACGCGTTTCATCTTTTGACAGGATGGAAGTGAGCAGTTGGCGTTGCGGCACTGGCAAGCATGTACCAGAGACTGAATGCAACGCTGGATGCTGAGGCGGCGGGAGTCTCCAGGACTCTGCATGGAGGCTGCAGCTTGGTTGTTGCTTTCATCATCCAGGCCCAGTCCAAGCTTCTCCATCTTGTGCTCATGACCCTTTGTTTTGTAGCAAGTGATGCAAAGGTCATAATCCTATAAAGGAAAAGAAAATGTTTATCGTAGTACAAAACTATATAGTTGTACAGTTCTGGAGATTCAGTACTACATTTTAGTTGCACACTGCTGAGGTCATTTTAACAAGAATACCAAATGACATCTCTCTTTTAGACCCCCTCTCGTAGACCGCACCAAGACTAATGAAACTTGTTTTCATAACCCTTACCTCACAAACAGTACAGTGGAAGCGAGTCTCAACATGATGTTTGCATTCGTTACAGGTGTACACAAATCTGTCTTGGCTCTGGTTGTGCAGCTCTACGAGCATACACATGGAACTCCATTTGGAGCGCCTCAGTGAGGAAAACTCCAGGTGCTTGTCTCGTGCCAGCGTCAGGAAAGCATCTCTCCCATCCATTAGATCACACGCCATTAAAGGATCCGGATCAATTATGGGTGGAAGAGCATTGGAATTGGGTCCAGCAATCAAACGGATAACAAAGAACACCTTCAGATGAGAAAAAGTAGAAGAGTTTTATAAAACACCTTTTTTTTTGCAATTTGCAGAATCTAATGACAACTGCTTGCCATCCTACCTCTTTATGCTTCTCCATAGTAGCATATAACTTCTGTGACAAGTCATTGGACACATTCGGCATCCCTGGTTTCTTTTTGTTGGCTCGGCTCAGACTGCTCTTGTTCTTACTCGTCTTCTTATTGTTCTTTTTCTTGGCATTTTTGCTATCACCCTTTGTTGCCTGTGAAAAGTAAAGCAGTACAGATTTAGATACCTTGGACAGTTAATGTAATAAGAACTTGAAGAAGTGGATGCTCCTAACTTACGTCTACGCTTTCACTAGAAGTACTGTTCTCCTCCCGTTTTCTCTCCTCTTCCTCCTGTTCCAGCTCCTTAATGCTCTCTTCAAGCACATTGGGCCAAAAGTCACCCTCAAAATAGGGCAGTTCTTTGGCGCTGGTAAGACGATCCTCTGTCGCCTGCTTGAATATGTCCTGCAAAGGAACGAAGAGGAGTTTATTCGACTGAATTATTTCATCCAGACTTGACTATTGTAACAGGCTTTATGCTGGTGTTGGTCAGGCCTCCATCACACGGCTACAGTCAAAATGCTGATGCTCGTCTTTAAATAAGAACACGTAAACGGGAACACATCTCGCCCATACAGGCTTCTCTTCATTGGATTTTTTTTTTTTTTAAGATTTTGTTCTTTGTTTATAAGTCATTGAATGGGTTAGCTCCAACCCATCTCTCTGAGCTTTTGCAGCTATACATTCCATCACGTTCACTTAGATTTGCTGATCAGCTTATTTTGGTGGTCCCTAAATCCAGGCAGAAGCACAGTGGTTATCGTGCCTTTTTAGTTATAGCCCCTAAACTATGAAATGAGTTGCCACTACATGTTAGGCAAGCCCCTACACTGCTAATTTTTAAATCCTGTCTGAAATCTCATTTTTATTCTTTGCCTTTTAATCTAGTTGAGCGTTAATGTTGTGGTTTTGTTTGTTGTTTTTTGTCTTGCCTATTCATTACCAGAAAGCACTTTATAAAACAACAAATGTTAGCCAAAGTGCTTTATAAATAAAATTGACACCGACACCGATTTTTTTTTTTATACAGGCTTCCTTAAATGCACATTTACACAGTACAGAATACAAAACTAACTCCTACCTTATAATCATGTACAATTCGTTCTGCAACAGCTTTATCCAGCATTTTCTTATACCACTCTTGCAGACGCTTAGGTTTGGGTATCTTCTGGTCTGCAGGGTGACAGTGGAATATGTAGTCATCACCCTCACTAGGTGGACAGGCCCAAATGTGTCCGGTGGTAAACCTGAAAGGAAAGCCACAGGGTCAAGCTCTACGCTTACTTGGGAATGTACAAAATTAAAAGTCTTTCATATTAAAAATAGCTGGATTTTTACCCTAGTTTTTTGGCATATTCCAGATAACCAATGAGAATCTCATGGTAGACTGTTGTTCTTAAAGAGCGTGGCTGAAAAAAGTGAACACTGTCCAGATAAGATATGTATACCCGTCTGTGGAGTAAAAACAAACAGTATTAATAAGAGCATAATCAGACTCAACAAAGAGAAGTACAGTGCACTGATATGCTTTCAGAAACCTATATGTCCAGTCTGAAAAGAACATGGATATATTTGATGGATCAAAGAAAGGGACACAACAAGCCTTCACTGCCTGACCTTTGATTTGGTGGTGGACAGTCTGATCCATATTCCTGTACGTGCATGCCGAAAAAGCAGACATCAGTACCTTCAATGTCCTCAAAAGCAAAGAGAGCTTTTGATCTATATGGGAAAGACTCGGCCATCTCACCACTGTCCACAAACCTGGGGACAAACATTAAAAAGGGGTTAAAATAATCGAGAACAGTCTTTTGGTTAAGGCACCCATCCAGTAAGACTGAATCTTACAAACAATGTAAGTCATAGGCTACGCTGAAGTCTCTTCCAGCAAGTTTCATTCTGATACTGTTAATCCAGGCAACGCTTTAAAGGGCTGTCAACTTAATATGTTTATGCTTTAACTATAAGGTCCTGTTGCTGTGGTGGTGTTTCCATTACTGTCAATCACCATGCCATCTAACAGAGAGGATGGGCTTACTTGCTTTTAATCAAAATTCTGTATTTTTCACCATTATTAAAACCATTCATTTTTTCTTAGTCATTTAACTCAAAACAGCACCAAATATTTTCCGCATCAACCTTTATGCTAATTACCTACATGCCTGAATCTCGTGGAATGATTAAAAACACCTGCCATCATGAATGGTATAAAATGAGCTTTCAGGAAAGGCTCAGTAGCCACTTTGTAAAACTGTACGAACAAATAGTCCAACAGTTTAAGAACAACATTCCTTAACGCATAATTTCAAGGAATTTAGGATTTTACCATCTACAGTCCATAACATTCCTAAATGATTCAGCAAATCTGGAGTAATCTGTTGTGTAAAAGGCAAAGCTGCAAACCAATACGAAATGCCTATGACCTTAGATCCCTTAGAGGTCAGTGCATTTAAAACCTAAATGTTTCTGTAACGAATAATAATACTGTGTCCAATTGCTGTCCACTTTATTAGACACACCTTGTAGGCTCACTTTATAGATATAAAGTCATAAACAGTAGATCATCAGTTGCTGCACAATTCGTTAGTCATACTCTAGTCCTCTTTACTCTATGCCGTGGTTGGGTGGTCAGTGTCACTGCAGTGCTGTGAATGACCCACAACCCAAGTAATATTTGCTCTACAGTAGTCCTGACCATTGAAGAAGAGGGTGAAAAGGGGATAAATAATGCAGAGACAAATAGACGACAGTGTGTAATTTCACCTACAGGTGCAGCCGATAAAATGTACAACAAATCTAGATACATTGATATATCATCAACTGCCATATTATTAAATGAAAAACACAGCTTATGTCACTTTTTTATTTTACCTACTGTTCCAACTTTTTTTTTTTGGAATTCACTTGGTAAACATGCCTGATTACCCATTAACTCACAACCATTAGAGTCACTGAGATATTTCAAATAAATCATGTAACAATAAATGATGCATACAGCCATATTACAATTCAGCTCACCTGGACTTCATTCCTGGTTTGACCTCTACCACCTTATCAGAGACATGGACAACACGAATAGTGACTTCACCGGCCTCTGGGTGGCTTTGGCGTTTCAAATAGTCATTAACTCGAGTTTCTAAGTAGTTGCCCAGTTTAGTTTGTGGCAGCCCTGAAGGGGAAAAAGTATAATCACAGTCATAATGCTGAAAGATGTTACTGATGAATGTTGGTTAGTCATGTTCTAAACTAACTGCTTAGAATACAAGAGTCATTCTCAAAAGCTCATCTCAACATACTTTTAGCAGCATATTTATTCTCTTTACGGGTCTTGTTGGACATCTTCAGACACGCACTGCACACAAAGCTGAAAAAAACAAGGGATACACAAACAAGGGTTAGATAGGCTGCTGAGTGATGGAAACACAATTAACCAAATTAATCCTAATCTGACAATTTCAGCACTAGGAAGATTTACCCTGATGGCCAAATAGTGTCATTGTGCAGAACACATATCTGATGCATTTTCCGTCCACAGTCCATACATTCCACAAATCTACAAGGAGACAAAAACAGGAAAAAAAAAACATTATAAATGCTATATAAAATGCACCTAAATGTGACTAAAGCAAACTAAAACTCAATGCATACTCGAAGACAATATATATATATATATATATATAAAATGAGACGCATAGATCTCCGCATTGTGTGATATATATATATATATATATATATATATATATATATATATATATATATATATATATATATATATATATATATATATATATATATAGTGTGTGTAGTCGCTATCCAATATATATAGTCTATTGGTCAATTCATCATGAAATTCTCACACAATGTAAACGACCGTTAGCTTTATTTTATTTTATTTTTTAAAGGAGTCCAAGTAGAGTCTTAATGCTTTTACTTATACCTGTAAGCAAAAAGATCAAAGGCCACATTAACAAAAGCTCCTCAGATTGGAAGAGCACATTAATACATGAACAGGATCCTAAATCATCACTCCTACGCCAAGAAGCTTGGTGAATATGGGCCCAGAGCCAAGGAGGGAAATTGACTTACAACTCAGGGTCAAGGGTGTCATTCTTCTTCTTCTCAAACTGGTCTTTGTTGATGGACCTGAAACGTGACATTTTGAAATAAGACAAATACTAACATCAACACTGATTGAACACTCTCTACTAAAATAAAAGTCCTTTGCTTTAAAACAACAGCGTTATTAATAACGATATTTTGGGAGTGGGAAAAAATTTATTTTCAAAACAAGAACAGTTTGTTAATGATTTTTATAATACACATAAGGATCCTTGTTATATATAAATATAAATATATATATATATTTAAAAAAAGATACTCACGTCTGGGGCTGGGATGGATCATCCCCTAAGGACACGTGCTCACCCTGGATCTCGTTGAAACACTTCTCACAGAAGTGATACCTGTCAGCAAGAAGCCCATATTTTGGTGAACTACACCATTCACCAACACCAGAGCCAATCACAGAGAGGCCATGAGGAGGTAGACACCAATCAGTGCAGGGCAAGGCAGGGCAGGTCAAAAAGGAAGCAGGCACAGATGAGGAGCGCAGAACAGGGTCGTCGCCAGAGGAGCCAATCATGATGCACGGTTTTTGAGCAGTGGTTTTGAGAAGGGGGGGGATATGGTGCAGATGATTGGTCAGATGAAAGCAGGCCATTGCAGACATGACAGGCGTTGCAGGGAGGGGGGGAAAGGTGTTGGGAAGAAAATAAACATGGGACATCGGACCAGGGGAAGTAATGGACGGATGGACACAGAGACAAACAACAGACAAGACAAGCAGAAAGCCAAAGCAAAGCACAGATTAGCGTTTGTGTAATGAGTAAACCATCACAGCTAAACAAGGGCAGAATCAACTGCAGGGTGGGGGGGGCAAGGGTGAGGGGAAGCATTTACAGACGCATGAGCACATTAAACATATACACACGCAGCAGAAGCGAAACCGCAAAGATGAATTTTGAGGTCCTCTCTTGTAAAAGGCACAAAGATATATGAAAGGTTTCATTCTGAAACGCATAATATCCTCTCCAAATATCAGTGCTATATTACAATTAGTAATACAGTTCCTTAAACTGAATATGCATTTTCTTTAAACATCAGATATTATTCATTTAACAGCTGTTGTTAAAAACTCATTATATCCAAAGTCGTTACAAATGGATTAACCGTATTACACATTTATAGAATGAAACTCTTCATATATTTCTGGCTGATTAGCTCTGATAAGGTTACAAGCCATCGTCACACATAAACCTGACAAAATTGTGATACATTTAATAACAGAGCAACAGAAACGGCCCCAAATTACATAAAATTAAAAACAATTTCTAATTCTATAAAGCCTTAATTCCAGAAAGGCAGGGAAAACATATTTACAAGTACCTCCTTATATAAGGATAAGAAAATAAATGTAAAAAATAAAAAAAATAAAAAAAAAAAATAAAAAGTTGGGATGCTGGGGCTCAAAAACATTATGGTGCCATTCAGCAAACCTGGTCAATGTGTGTGCCAGCGCATGTGAATGTATTTGGTGGCAGTTGCCCCAGTTCATGTCCCTTACCTGTTTTGGTAACTAAAGTAAGCAGCATCTCGTGGTATAGTGCATAGCTGCTTCCCATAGCAGCAGAGAGTTTGAGGGGAGAATTCCAGCTACAATAGTAGAAAGGGTGTTGCAAGAGAAGACAAAGAAACAAAACACAGAGATCGGAACAGTTACAGAAGAGCATTACACAAACTGAAATAGTAATGACTCATGGGAAAAAAAACTCAGAGTAAAAACAGTCCCATGAAAACAGTCTAGTTAACTTATTTAGCTTCACTACCCGAACTTCTTCACATTTTCCAATTCTCATAGTCAGCCACAAACTCAGCCCCTCAAACTCACCTTTCTCCCACAGCAATAGCCAAGGCTCTGCATGACCGGGTCAATCTCCTGCTCAAACACCTCAGCCAGTTTAGAGCAGTACTTGTAGACCCGCGACGTCTTGCGGTTGTAGAGCCAGGCGTTGTTGAACATGAGCCAGATGTCGTCCACATATTGCCATGGCTCCTGATACTGGCCTGTGTCAAGTTTTCGTTTGATAGTGGACAAGTCCATGGGATTCTTCACTATGTCGAAATAATCCTGGTACACAAGCAGAACGTTGCACATGAGACAATTACAACTGTGTCAAAGAAAAAAACATGACCATCATTTTCACAAACTTTTGTTCTGAGCAGAGAAGGTTTATCAGTAACTAAAGGCATCAGCATCAGACAAGGTATAGGCAGAAAATGCTGCATGAAACATGGAAATCCTGAACAACACTAGCCAGAAAGAAAGTGGTACTGGGCCATCCTTATTTGTGGACAGGGAAAAATATATATGAAATAAATATTATTTAAACAAGGACATTAACAATCAGTTTAGACAATCATTTATGCTAATTAAAATTAATTTCATGTCTATAGAATTTATCTAGCACTTAATCAGCATGAACATGTGCACTATGGAGGACACGTACAGGTATTCCCAACAGTGATGGATCCACAGGCTGGCGGAAGGGCAGAGACTCAGGATCTTGCCGATAGAGAGACTCCAGCGTGGGCATCAGAGCCTGCCTTAGCTCCTCAGGCTTGAAGACTGTTGAGACAAAACACAGTTACACACACACACACAGGTTAAAAGATGTTCATGCATTCAGTGATTCCATCAGTGTTAGGTGCAAAAATAATGTTCTTCACTGGACTGATATACACAACAGACTTAGAAAGAATATTGTTACATGGCATGATAAAATCTCAACCTCAATATAGTCATATATTGTCTGAGGAAAGGCTTAATGATCTCACTTTTCTTTTTATTTGGTGTTCCAGAGTGGGAGCTCTGTGGGCCAGTGGAGCCCGAACCAGCATCCTCCTCCTTAGGCTCAGTCTTTAGCTCAGGCTTTTTGTCCTCCCCTGCGTCTGTGGACGTCTCCATAAGCGTACTTTTGCATTCTTCACCTGATGCCTCCTCTTTCTTTATCTTGGGGCAGACCAAACAGAACTTTTTTTTAATACCAAATACAAAATAATAAGTAACTTTGTCTTGTGTTGTGCTATGGCCATTCCTGCACACAGTAACGTTCTGGGCCTCTTTACCTCAGGCTTTTCCTCCGTTTTTATGTCTCCAATTTTTCCAGTCCTTCCTCCCTTCATTGACTCATCCGCGGTCTCCTCCTCCTCCTCTTCCTCCTCTTCCGGCTTGACCTCCATCTTGGGCTCAAGGGTGGCAGTGACGTCTGAGGGAACCTGCTGGGATGAGGCGTCTACGCTGCTGACAGAGGCAGGAGTGGCTGCTTGACCATCAGCCGGCAGAGAGCCCTTCTGTGACAACTGTGAGGAAAACGAAGAGACAACAATGAGATCATTTAAACTAAAGTTGCATAACATGATGCAAAGAAGAAACAGCACTTGTCATTAGCACCATCATTCTTAAATGCAAATTTGGTCAATTCCAGCATGTGGTTCGGTGTGAACACTTACTGGAGTAGGCGGGTGCTGGGGAGCCGAGTTGGGTGTTGCTGAAGGCGGCCCACATAACGGCTGCTGTTGCTGGAGCTGCATGGCTTTGTCAGAGTTTGCAGGTTGAGATAACTGCTGTTGACCGGCACCCGGAGCCAAAAGGGGCAGGTTGGGGGTGTGGGGCTGGGGGGTCTGCGAGCCTGAAAGGCTTGGAGGAGGTGTGAGGTGTGGAGTGGGTGTGCGGCTGCGTGCGGGAGACGGGGAGCTCTGTCGAACAGGTGGACAGTGTGGAAGGGTTATAGTCTGAGAGGGGGTCGATGAAGGTGGCATGCCAACCACGCTGTTGGGACCTAGAGAACCCACTGAAGGCCCACTTGTGGCAGAGCCAGGTTGGGGTAAAGGACTACTAGCTGGCACAGACGCTGGAGTCGACATGGGCCCCTGATAAAACAAAACAAGTTTTTAGAACACGTTAACAGTTCAAATCAAGAAAACACGACTACAAAGGAATCACCTCTCTTACCTGGGCAATGCCACCCTGAGTGCCAGGCTGTGTCATACCAATAGGACCAGAGCCAAGCATTGGGCCTGAACCTTGAAACTGGTTGGGGGGCAGGTACTGATTCTGCATCTGAGCAACATTTGGTGGTGCCATCCTTGCAGGTCCCATACCCATCTGAAACATTGAAACATAAAACATCAAACCTGAGCACCTGAGTGTGAGACTAGTGTAAGACTATAAAACATTAACAGAGAGCAGAATAAGAAGCTCCAGGTCAGAATGAGGTAAGAATATACAATTGGAACTCATTAAGCAACATACAGGTCTACAAAAACTTTCATTTGTTGCTGAAGTCGTGACATTTGAAAGGGTGTGTGCATTTCTGCCATCTAACTGACAAATCATCTTGAAGCTGGCAAGATATACAAGCACTGATTGTATATCTTGCACTACAGCCTGACTGATATGAACATTTTGTCGCTATATTTTAATGTTGTAAATGTTAAATATTGCTTTAATGACTGTCAAAATTCCAAACAGCAGAAACTCTCAGTCTGGGCATAATTATTGTGGCACTGGGGTGGAGGGAACAATAATTATTTTATTTATTATTATTATTATTATTATTATTATTTTATTTATTTATTTATTTATTTATTTATTTTATGTGATGTTTTCCTAATTCTTCATTCTTTACATATATAAATAAAACACATTTTACAGCAGTGGTTGCCGCTTTAGCATTGTGTGATACATCATGAACACGTCATGGCGCATGTCAGTATGCGCCATTATCATAGGCTGAACTGTAAATGTGTCAGGCCCTAAAACCACTGTCAATTACAATCAAGATACTCAGACCTGCCAACCTTGGAATTTTTTTTGTTGAGTAGCAATTTCTTGCAGTGGGGCAGCACATCACAGCATGGTACGGTGCAGCGCGAGGTCGGATACATTTGCTGATCAGCATTGATTGAGCTCACATGCTCACTCATCCCAACTTATTACTAAGCACATAGTACCCAATTACTTCACCACCATGTCTAGTTATTTAACATACAAGGAGACTTTGAAGAAAACAAGAACTCCTAATGAAAAGGCAATATATTTTACAGTTTGTGCTTTCATACACTTTAGGACCTGTTCCAATGTTTTTTACCAAGATATTTGGCTTATGGTAACTGAAAATCCCTAAAAATATGTCCCTTAAACAGAATATAAACTTAAACATAATTGAAAATTGTATTGGCCTATGGCATATTATGTCTTAAATACACTGGACATTATAAATAACAATAAAGCTCTCATTTCTCGAAGAGATTAACTGTTATTTCAGAAAAATACAATACTATCATTCTAAATTACAAAACATTGCAGCACAAATAATCCTGATACCTAACCACTGAGGAAATGTACTTTATTTGATTAGAATAATCCTGCAGTCAATGCACAAAGAATATTTCATTTAAATATTTCAATCTAATTATGCCCAGACACTCTGAAACATTCTGACAGACTTTCAAAAACAGTACTTGTTAAAATTTAAACCGTTTGTGATTAATATTGAATGTAACTATTGCCTGAATAAACCCTGGACTGATATCTGTTATTATGAACATTTAAAGCCATTTAATGTGTTAAATTACAATTAACACTAAAATACACTTAAACATGGTGGTTTTATTGGATGCCATTTACTTAAAAACTGTACAGTAGAATCACTTTGTATTTCATATGTATACAGTATTATAGACTCTGAACTGATATCTGTTGACTTTATGGACTACCTATTAGAAATTGCTATTTGATAAAGCTGTGAATTTTACTTGTGAACTAAAGGCTTTTCTCAAGTCTGCATGTGCAATGACTCGCGCACTCACGTTTCACATACGGCTAGTTTTACTGCGTTTTGGCGATAGGAGGCTGACTACCGCATTTTAAAATTGATGGGGGAACAGGCAAGTGGGCAACAGGAATCAGTGAATGCATGCTCAAACAAAACCACCCCAATTCGATATTCAAGCACAAAAATTTCACTTGAGCACAGAAAGCAGTCGAAGGTAATTCACATGGCGTGCGAGGACAGCTATCGAATCGGGAATGAAAAATAGCGGTTTGAGCGCGGTTTGATAAATACGCATGCAGGGCTTCTTTCTGTGCTCACGAGTTTCACATTTACGATCGCAGGTGGGATATTTACACACGCCAACTGTTAAAACTTGTAAGTTTATATTTTGCATCTTGAGTTTTTGAGTACCTAGTTTTGACATTGACAATTCACAATTCCCATACACTGCCGTTACCTCCCTTTAAAACCAGAATGAAGATGGACCGAGAGGGATGAAAACTAATTTTGTTACTTTCGTTTTGATGGCTCGCCGGCTCTCCACTAGAAGTCTACTTGAAGAGTTTAAAACTACAGCTATGATTGGTCGAAGTCTTCTTTTCCCAACGGGTTGCTGCACAATGCAGTTACACCCATAGACAAGTTGTCGAGTGCGTGGATGCACAGACAGCTGAACTCAAAGCAATCGATGGCTTTTCTCATATTTTGAAGTTACATTTCGTAGCAGCGTGGTTTGATGTCTAAATGAGTATCTGCTATGCAAAATGTGTAAAGGTTGGCAGGTCTGGTACTGGATCATTTGACAAATTGCTGCACCCTATAGCAGACTTTAATGTGAATCCAAACAGGCACTGTAGTTTGATCTGCATTTCAATATTGACAGAGTTGTGGCCAAGGCACTACAGAAACATGCTGCTGAAGGAGTCATTTTACTGACCTGGTTGATGGGTGCGCTGAGAGGAAGAGGTGGTGTGGACCGCTGGCCCATGACCTGCATTTGATTAAATGGATTCATTCCTAACCAAAAGAGAGGCATGTTAGTATTGCTTAATACTTAATATCACCAACATTTAACATGTATATTCAAGAAGAAAAACTGAAGCAAGACTTTAAGCATCTACACTGACCAGTAGGGCTCTGCATCCTGTTCACCATCTGATTGGGTCCAATAGGACGCACAATTGACGGTTCCGAGAGAGGGCCATCTGTCGCAAGAGGAAGAATTAATCAAAGTTCTTAACAATGAAAAGCGCAGACAATTACTGAAGATCCCTGTATTCAATAAAAACTAAACAAATGTTATAATATGAGCTTACGCACCAAACTTGATAATATGCCAATCCTGAAAGAGACTGGTTGTAGTATTGTTGATTGGAGCACTGGTGACTAGTGTACTCACTTGGGGGAAGTCCTGTAGGTGGCCCTGGCTGCCCCATGCCAGGGGGGGCCTGCTGCATCCCCGTTGGGGGCATTCCAGGCTGATTGGGCATCATGCCCTGCTTCTGCAGTCGTGTTCGCCGTTTCTCCTCCAGTTCCTTCTGGATCTTATAGATCTTCTCTGCCAGTAGGTGGTAGTATTCTGCCTACAGGGATGAAATAAAAACAAAACACATCTTAAGAAAATACTTAACAACAAAAACCAAAAAAAACTAACAAGAACACCCCAAGCATATCTGATTTATGACTGCAGAAACTCTCTTTACCCTGCTGTTTGCAGATTCATACATGTCCCCCTCTACTTTACGAGCATATGCCACTAAATTCTCCATACGCCGGTCCTTCAGTGCAGCTGGATCAGGAGTAGGGAAGATGGCTTGGACGCTGTTTCAAGAGAAAGAGAGCGGACAGATGATTGAGAAGATTAAAAAAACAGGGATATATACACAAGAACAAAAAATGTAATATCATTTTGTGCCCTTTGTGTCAGAGTAAAAGACAATATGTAGAACTGCATACAGTTTATGTACGAGGTGGTTGCGCAGATCCTGGGTGATGTCCTCATGCCAACTCTTTCTCATGCCAGGACCGGCAGCTGGAGTGGCCACAGGCATGGAGCCCATATTGCCCACACCACTGCTGTCATTCATCAGACTAGAAAGGGGAAAGAAAAAACATTTTAAAAAATAGATGTCTCATTGTATTGTATGAAATAGTTAGCCTAATCTGCAAAAATCAATTTCAGTGGAAACACCACATGTGAATTTAAATTCAAGGGTTTCAAAAACTGAAACCTGTTGGAAATGTTATGTACTCACTTCTGAGAGTTCATGTTGAGATGCAGCATAGTATCTTGAAGAAGGTTAGATGACTGGTTTTGAGGTTGGACACCCACGGCCCCGTTTACACCCATTGGGCTTCCACCTGGCAAAGCAAGACCAACATAAGAAATTCACTTGACTACGCTAATAGCTGCAAATATGAGCACAACAGAGAACCTGTATCCTTGCCAAATTCTAGACAAATCAACTAAACACATGGCACTATAGCCACTGCAATATGATACAGAACCCAAAACACCCAACTAGACTTATAAAGCTGTACCCCAGGTACAGACATCAGCAAACAAACAAGGAAAAAACAGCCAGCAAGTTCTAGTCTTACCCATGGCGTTGAGTGTCCGAGGTGTTTGCTGGGTGGGCTGAGAGGGTCCCTGGTTTCCCTGGTAGGTGAGGCCCAGAGCTGCATAAGCCCTCTCAATAGAGCTGGGGTCTATCTGACCTGGGGTGTTAAGATTGGGAGCACTGTGTGGACCTGGTGTGGTGCCTAAAGCAGTGCTTAAACCCACACTAGCACTTCCAAGCAGGGCTGTAAGAAAAGAGAGAGGAGAGGGAAGAGAGTTAGGTACAGCTTTATAATACAATCTACTATAAAATACTGACACGACTAAGTAAGAGAAGATATAGGTAATCTGTACGACATGCTCCTTTATCCCGCACATAAGTAATGCCAAATCAAAATATAGTACCAGCTATCGAGCACACAAAACACAGAGAGGCAGCGTCTGGTGGACTGATACACACACTCACACTGCTGATTCCTCTTGTCTCCTGCATTCTTCAGGGGCAGGCAGACAGGGCAGTCATGCCGTGTGCAGTTCTTCCAGTGTGAGATGATCTGTCTGGACGAGGCACAGTGTGCTACTGCAAATTGGTTTAGGAAAAGTAAACATTAGTATACTGCACTTCATACAAAATTCAAAACAAATCATTTAGAACACAAAGTTCTGTTTAAGTCCTGCCTTCGACTCACCCTGGCATGACTTGCCAGCCTGGCAGTGGGTCATGTGGTTAAGGACGTTCTTCATGGTGCGGCAGTGGGGGAGGTTGCACTGGCGTACCTCCCCATTAGCCTGCTCCCGCCGCTGGCACTTGTGGGCATGAAGCAAGAGCACCAACTGCTGCTGTATGAGTTTGCGCTTCTCTGGATCAGCTGTTGGAGGAACACCCACCGCTGATGCTGGACCAAGCCCTCCCTGGGCATTAGGTACCATACCACCAGCCCCACCAGCTACAGCGCCACCTGCTGGTGACTGCTGGGAAGCCTGAGAACGGGAGAAGGACAGAGTACCTACGTTAAGGAATTGTAAAAATGCAAACCGTTCATTTAAAAACTACAAACCACAGTTGGTACCAAAAACAAAAAAGTGATGTTTCTCCTAAAAATGTCCCAGCTGATATTTGTTTTACAGAAAAGATGTTTTATAAGTTTAATTGACAGGCTATGAAGGAAGAGATTTTTTTGTACAATTCCAGCCACTTGCTAACGGAATCATGATTCACCATCTCCACTGCATGTTAGTCTTCCAAGCTAATCTTAAGCTTTTTATTCTTTTCACCTGTTTAAAGTATTACAAACAAACAAATATTACAGGAGCAAATCTAAATACATGCATCATCAACTTACCATGGTTGGAACGCCTGGCATGGGCTGGGGTTTCTTGTCCATGTTGAACTGTGCCAGGCTGTTGGGCATACCTTGTTTGTTAATGAGCTGCGGGGCCAGCCCTGCACCGCCCAGACCCTGCCCTGCATTTTGACTATAGGGGCCGCCGTAGGGGCTTGCACCGCCCATCATGCCCATCTAGAATCACAAGGCAGAGAAATAAAACAGAGGGATATATAAGAAAAAGGCAAAATAGGTGGAGATTAGGAAATAAGCGTTTAAAGTTAATTATAATTTTTCAAGATGACACTATAATACAATAGATACAACAGCATAAGGGACTCCACAGCTATGCTTGTTACCACGTTTTCTGTCACAAAAAAAAGATCCCATATTTCATTTACTTTTAAAAGACAAGATAATGTATACTATTCACTTTATTTTATTTAAAAATTACCATAGCAACCAGACACTTTATGTGTTGGTTGCATTTTGTTGGGTAACTTGTTTGTTAGAAAAGGTTTCTTGGGCATTCAAGACAGTGAAGCTAAACAAACACACACACATAGCAATGACGATATCAATACGTTACCTTGTTCAGTGCTCCAGGCTGCTGTGGTCGGAGTCCTCCCTGCCCTCCTGCCGCCTGCTGCTGCTGCTGCTGCAGAGTCTCTGCCAGTAGGTTACTGTTATTGCTCATGCCTGGATTGGGATAACCCATTCTGGGTGAGCCATTCATCATCTGCCCTCCCATCATGCTTTGCTGCTGAGGTGTAGGCCCCCCTGCCTGCTGCTGACCATTGCCTTTCTGGGGTCCAAGCATGGCTCTGTTCACGTTGCCCATCATCCCAGCCAGCTGTTGCTGCTGCATCAGGTGTTGTTGGCCTTGAGGAGCCATACTCTGAGGCCCCTGAGATGCCTTTAGACTGCCCAGAAGCCCAACCGAGGCCCCTGCTGGGCTGCCTCCCTGCTGCTGTGCCGGTACGGGTGGTGCACCTGACCGGAGGAGTTCAGAGAGCTGCTTGTGTTTAGCTGCTGCGTCTTGGCCAGTTCCGAGCCCTCCGAGCATGCCGCCTCCTGGCCCACCGCCACCCAGACTGGTGTGAAGCTGGCCCAGATCTCCACCGTTCGCCAAACCCAGCTCAGAGGAGCTGATGAGCTCATCTGGAAGGTCATGTTCCAGGTCAAGGAGGGAGCCAAAATCTACAAAAAAGGCACAAAAAATAGATGTTAATTAATAAATAAATAAATAAACGCGATTAAGAGCTTGAAAAAAATGTCATATTGACACGATACGTCTCATATTGACTTGATACATCCATTATGTTTGCCTGCTTATGTCAGCCACATGAATGTATTAGTATCATTTTTTCAACTATGTATGCTTTTCCCCACCAACTTTTGCCTATAATCAACACAATATGCTACCATTACATGACAAGGAAAACATTCTTAAATGTACTTTAATAAAAGAAAGCTTACTTTAAGTAACTTTGTACAATTTCTATCAGTCTGTTCCTCATAACTGATTATATGGCATGGTGATAACTTTTAGATTTATCAAAAAACGCAATTTAAAAAACGGGCCATTTTCAAATAACAAGAGCAGACATTTTTATTTGAGTCTTACAGTTGCATTGTTAATATGTTACACGTTTTCAATAGAGAGATTTAACCCTATAGCCCGGAGCTAGTAAAGATAAAACAGAAACAACCAAACATCCATCCACTGCATCACAGATAACTGCTAGGATGGCACATTTTGTTAAGCATTCGAGCCTCAAGCCAGTAAAGCCTAAACCTCATTATGTGACATATTACAGACAACTAATGCCATTTAAAATCATAATTACAACAAAAGGGCACAAAACCTGCCATTAGATATTTTGCCAAAATCGCTCAACTCTACAATAAATTTGTTTACTTTTGACTTTTGACACGAACAGTCGAAAAGCTTAGACAGTTCAATGTGGGTACATCTGCTCAGTACAAGCTATGATTTGAAACATGCTGAACAAATTGTAAGTTCATAAGTCTGAAGCAAAAAACATGTCCCTAAAAGGTGAGAATGACTTTAGTCCATTTATATATTTTATAACTTCTTACAACACATGTTTGCATCTCTGGAGGCTTTCAAAACGTTCATGTCATCTCAAAACGAGAGATGCTTTAAAACTACTTACATTCCTGTAAATTCTCAAGCTTTACTGTATTATTTACAAAACGACTGCTTTGAGAGGACAGAGCTATACAGCACTCACAAGCTGTGCACACATTTAAACATTCAGAATCAGTTGTCATATAAAAAAATCGTTCTTTTATCCATCATAACATATACAGACACTTACGTACTTAATGTTTCATGCTAGGGAACACAAAGACGTTCTTAAATAATCAGTAATGCGCTGCACCGGTGTATAATACTGTCTTGACAGGTTTTCTGCCAGACGTTTAATTACTACGTATCCTATATGAGGGACTCTGGGCGTTAATTTAAGCTGCACTCACTTCTGTGTTTTGCAGCTCTGTCCATAAACCTGGGCAATATGGCAGTACAAACTGTTATCTTGATAAATTGGGAAGGTACATCATTAGGCTTTTGTAGAACACTGAGCAACTGCATCAATATGATATGAGGAGAGTCAAATTAGTCTTATTTAACTAGATTCAGTGCAACAACAGTGTGTAGAAATATTAAATAAAAATCATTGTTCACATTTTTTATGGTATTTTTTTAAGCAGACTGTCTGAAAAACAGGAAACATATTATGATGCATTATATTTTTGCCCACCTATTTCTTAGTCACTGCAGGATCTTCAAGTGAGTTAACTTTGTGAAGTTGTAGAGCAGTGCAAAATTGCATGCAATGTTTTTAATATAATAAATATGTCTTTTTTACATTTTGGCTGTAATCATGTCTGCTGCAATTGGGCTGTTTGTTATATATACACACACATCAACACACAAATATATGTACATAATCTGTAATGTCAGAAGGAGCTTTTTCTGTGACAGACATAAACGAGATAGTACAAAAAATGTTCTGCGTGTTTAATGACATACTGACTGTGCTCCCGAAATCATGCAAGCACAATATAAAGTGCTATTCGTAAAACAGACCCTTCAGAAAAAGAAAGAGTGATACAGAGAACACAAGATGTGGACGAGGTTTCGAAACTGTCGTGTGTGGATGGACACTAAGGGAACCACTCAGCGAGCACTTACTGAACTTTAAATTAAATCGAAACAAACGATGAGCCAAGTTGAACATATCGGCCTGCACGTATTAAATACTACATCTTGTTTTTTCTCTCCTTAGTCTGCAGCTTCGTTATGACTTATATCTGAACAATGGAAACAGATGCATATAAATGGGATGGGGGGAAAAAAATGACCGAAGACAATCGGGTATTTGAAACAACTAGCTAGCTGGACTAGCTCGACACTCAAGTCAACTCGGCGAATTGTGGTAAACACCACGGTGTAAGCAAACTTTGTTCAACACGGACGTTATGAATGGTGGTTCAACGTGTTTATTTGCCACTTAAGCGGTTAGTAAGTTGAAGTATGCAGTGTCTAAAAAGACGAAGCCAACCTTAGTGAGTTAGCCAACTAGCTAACAATGCCAGAAACAGCAGGAGTGTCGGAGTTGTAACTGGGCCTGAGGCTGCGGCGTACGCACAGTGTGAACACCAGCTAGCTGACCAGCTAACAATATCAGCTATACAGTCCCTTATTCGCATCGCTGTCAACAAACAACGAGAAAAATTACACGTAAAACACCAGAGACGGCTTGTTAAACCACCCTGGCATATATATGAAACGGGGTTGTGCTTGAAAACTATCTTGAGTCGCAAAATATTACCAGCGCTGCAAGTTTTTCAACTTGATTGGATAACAAACTAGCAGCCAGGCTAATGAGCGTTGATATTTGACGACTGTGGCTAAAAAGACGAAATGAATGTAACGTTATTTCTACACTTGCAACGTTAAAACTTCTGAGCGAACAGATCTGGTTTCATCGGGTAATCTGCACAGGCTACAAGCCAGAATAAAAAAAGATATTGACACAGTTAACCTAGCTAATGGTGAATGTGATTCGCAGCCTAACGTTTAATTACGCTAGCGAATGCCAGTTTAGTCAACATCGCTGTTTATTCGCTGCTAAAACGTTAGCCAGCTTTACTAAAACACAACAAAACACCTGCTGTACGTTGTTCGGTTCAGCAGCAAAAACAAAACACAACAAGGCGACATTACAGTTAAGTTACATTCTCGGCATCCTATGTACACTGTTGTGATCGCTGTGAAACAGCACTCCCTAAACTCGGCTATCCCCTGGATCGTATCCACAGCCCGGACTATAAGCTAGCTAACGCTGTCGCTAACAAACTAACCAGCTCTCCAGCTAGCCGCAGACTGCTAATTGCCACAGCTCGGCCAAAGCTGGAATGACAAGCTAAGCTAGTCCTGTGTGCTCCGACGGCGTTAGCCGCGGCTTGCTAGCTACGGCAAAACAGAAAACCATCAACAGCCGTTCCGCCAAAACATGACAATATAAGTGCACGAACGAACCCAGTCCACAAAGAAATAAACGTCTACAACAATCATGTGTTCGCTTCGAAGTGTTTAAGATGGTAATCTTTACCGTTTCCATCGCTGGCTGAGGCAGAAAGTGCCGGAGAGGATAGTTTAGGCCTCTTGGCTGAAGGCGGGCCAGAGTCCAGAACGTTCTCGGCCATATTTTTTTACGAATTAAAAATATATATATCCACAAAGATAGGCGTCGACGCCTATTTAGCTAGCCTTGGTCTTCTCGTCGCCTTTAAAATTCGACTTTTCCCCCTCCTTTTGAGGGACGAAGGGGGGGAAAGTCCCGTGTACAAAATACTCCTCTTTCCTGGGTTCGCCTCTCGATTTCAGCTTCGGCGTATCAACCCCCTCCCCAGCCCGATTTTTTGTTCTTTATAAATTTCTGCGAGCGGAGGAGGAGGCAGGGGGAGTCGGTGAGAGAGGATAAAAAGACACACGTAGCAACTCCCGACCAACTCACGAAGTCCTGCGTGAAACCGGTCGAATTAACCGAACGAGCATGTTTCGTAATTTTTGCATCCTCGTTAGGAAGAGGTTTATTTAGAGGAATGAAAGTGCTCACAGCGGCGGAGGGCGAAGCTTACATGAACTTCAGTCCACCTAACGGGCACACAAATAGGACGTTTATGTTGGATTTTTTGCACTGTGTTATGAAATATCTATTTTTTACACTGTTTTGCAGTCGCTTGATAACATGACGATGATGTCAAAATCTTCTTAGATGTGTTTATGTCACGAAACGCCACCAAACCAACTACTAGGCTTTAATAAACGAACATTTTTCTGTCACACAGATGTCTATGTGATACATTTCTGTATTATTCAGTGAAAACTGCGACAATAAAAAGCACTGGCAGCTTTTAGGGCAGGCCAGAATTTCCTTTTTGGGGGAAGAACTTAAAATGTTTTAATTGGGGGAAAGTTTCTGAGTGATTTAAAACCATTTATGAGGTTTATTCAACAGCAGTGGTGTTAATATGATTATATATATATATATATATATATATATATATATATATATATATATATATATATATATATATATATATATAATGATGGATGGATATCGAAAACACATATCTCCTGATTTGATTCTGAAAATATTAACGAGCCACTGTTAATAAACACAGTCCATCACTTCATCCACAAATGCAAGTTAAGGCTGTGCATAGGGCAGTATATGTGAAAAAAATCTCTGAATTCAAGCTTATCTGAAAAGGACAGATGCACAGTGGAAAAAAAAGTATTGTGAGACAACCTTTAAAATATTTAACATAAATACATTGAGTCATGTTTTTCAGGTCAGATTGTTACCAGCATACAATATAAAAGCCAGGGTCTGTCATGGTATGGGGGGTATTAGTGTGTAACCTGAACATCTGTAAAAGTGTTAAATGTTGGAGCAACATATGCTGCCATTTAGACATTGTCTTTTTCAGAGACGTCCATGTTTATTTCAGCATTAAACCACGTTCTGCATGTGATACATCAGAGTGGTTGAGTAATCAGAGGGTATATGGTATGTCTGCAATGCAGAACTGTTTCCGAACAAGTGCAGAATAAGCTCAGAACAACAAAGGCCCTGTATGATTGCATAGCTGAAGACTTGCATAGCAGAAAAATATGCAAAAAATATGCTTGTAAAACTGGATCAGTTTGTATTGTTTGTGTCCCCCAACAATTATTAAGTGTTGTTAACAGGAAAAGGATGGGTTATAGAAATGTTATCAATCAGGCAACAAATTTGGAATAAGTATATATTCACAAAAACAAACCAAAAAAACATCAAATGTTGTCTTTTTGCATATTTTTTAATTGAATGCAGCCCAGGCAGAATGTACTAATCACTGCTTTCTGTGTTCATGACTTTGGAATTGTGTTTATATATAATACACAATGTAATTTGCTTGATTGTGCACTATTGGACAATAATTTGTCCAAATTTCTGTACAACTGTGTCAGTGTCTATATGAGGGGCCCAGCAAATTTTTTAAGTGTGGTCACTCTAGGCATCCCCAGACCATGAGGCCCAGACTTAGAGGACTTATCAGCCACACTGCTACAAGAAAGAACGAGTTGTACAATTTAGCAGTGATTTGTACATGTGGTGTATAGTATAGTTGGCAGTGTATGAATAGCCATGTTAATATATATCTTAATATATTTGTTGGATGTTATCAAAAATATATATTTGCAATGGTATTTGACTGAATTAACATAAGAAAAGAAAGCTTTTTACATACAGCCAGAAGGAAACAAGTCTGTCCCAACTGGTAACGTCACTGGTAACGTGCAATTATGCTTGTGTATAGAAAGACAGCGCATATCATCAAAAGATTTAGGGAATATGGAGAAGCTAAAAAAGCCCAAAAACCACAACCTGTATGGCCATGTTGAACACCAACATGCTACTGTGATGGATATCACCATATGAGCATGGGAATAATTTGACAGACCATTGTCATCACAAATGCAGGTTAAGACTGTTCACTATTCACAGCAGAAACCATATGTTAACAACATCTCAAAAACACTGACGACCTCTCTGCCTCAAGCTCATCTGAAGTGGACTAATGCACAGTGGATATGAATCTTGGAAATTGTGTTCCCAGGGCTAAAGAAGAAGGGGACTATCCAGGTCTTGGTCCAAAGTTGATTCTTAAATACAAAAAGTGTGAGCACTACACTGAACACTCTCTACATGTTAAGATGATTTTAACCCCAAGAAGCTTTAGGAAACCACCCCTTAATTGTTACCAACATAAAGTTCAAAAGCCAGGATCTGTCATAGGGGGAGGTTTGATTTGCACTTTCTGGAGCAACGTATGTCACATTCTAAACGGCATTGCAGGTGTTACAATAACATGTTTCTTCCAATACTGGTTCAAATATGGTTCATTCCAATACTTCAGTAGAGTTCAGTGGAACAAACTTCCTTTGGCTGTCCGAACAGCGAACTGTCTTGCGGTCTTCAAACACAGACTGAAGACCCATCTCTTTGTGAAGCACTTATAAGCACTAATCTACTGAAGTATGGTTATGAATCATAATTGCACTTTATCTTCCAGGAACACTGGCTAAGTATTGCACTTATACTCTATGTAGTCTTGTATTTATTCTCTTCTCTGTAGGTATTCCTGTCTTGTTAGGTATTGCTCTGTGTCTTTTATTTTGTTGTCTTCTGTTTAGGTATCAGCACTGGCCCATGTTTATGGCAGTGTTTGAGCTCAGGAGTAGTTTGGACTTAAACATGTTTGTACTAGATAGAGATACATACTCTGACTGAACATAAAGCACTAATGTAAGTCGCTCTGGATAAGAGCGTCTGCTAAATGCAGTAAATATAAATGTAATGGCTGCATAATCAGACAGCACAGATCTGCAGCCAAAATTACCCCGTTGAAAAATGTATAGCACACATGTGAAGCCCCAGTATGGTTGCCTAATCAGAAACATGAGAAATGAGAGAATTCTGCTTTTAAAGCTGGACTAGTTTGTGTTTTTAGTCCCCAAACAATTCGTATGTGTTGTTGAAAGGAAATGTGATATAACACACTGGTGAGCATGCTTAGCTTTTTTCGTGACAGCCTTAAAATATGAAGTGAGTTTGTAAGGAAAATTAAGAAAAATTAAATTTTTGTACTGTTTTCAGTTTAATCATTGGTTTGTTTTTTTATAAGCACATCACATACTGTTACAGACAGAGTTCTTGTTTGATCTTCCATCAAAACGTAAAGAATCTTTCAAACTCTTCAAACTTTTGATTACCTCACCGTGCACCAGCGGGCAAAAACAAATAATATTGTCTAATAATGTCATGTTTCTCTTCGCCCTGCAACCACCCCCACTCATTGAGCATAAACACACAGCCAGCTCCCCGACACGTCTTTCACTTAGATATACATCACAATAAGGAAAATGCATTACGATTTCTGAATTAACTCTGACTTTAAAACAGCAAGTTGGCATCATTTAGAAGTCCTTAAGGCCCCAATTTCATTAGTTAATATATATTTTAATACATTGTCTGGCATACAAAGAAGGGAAGTCTTAACGCTTTAATGCACTTAATCTTTAAAAACATGTTCGACAAATGAAATTTACTTTTTTATTTTTGCATTTATCCCACAAATATACTATAGCTAACAAGAAATGAAGGTGTATATGAACTAATTAGCATTGCACAGACTGCTTACTGGCATCATCACACATTGTAAACTAGGTTTAAATTAGGTTAAAAAACTTTAACACCTCAAAATGTGTTGAGTAATCTTAAATAGACTTGCTTATATGGTTTCTGACACTGTATAGCATCCTATAAAATGGGTGAAAAGTACAGTATGTCTACAGTTGAAGTTTTAAAGGTGAACTCCTCAGAGTGGTTTGATGCAAGATGTTTTAGATTCCTATTACATTGCTCGGTGAAAGGAATCAGATACCTTAAACTCAAATGTAGCTGTTTTACAACCCCAATTCCAAAAACATTAGGACGCTGTGTAAAATGTAAATAAATGTAAATTAAAACAAAATGCCGTGATTTGCAAATCCCATACACACATATTTTATTCACAATAAAACATAGGACTTATATCAGATGTTGCAAGAGAGACATTTTAACATTTCATAAAAAATATCAACTTATTTAGAACTTGATGCCAACAACTTACAGTCCAGAAACGCAAGTTAAAGCTGTATCATGTATCAAAGAAGAAGCCACATCATTCAGAGATGCCACCGTCTTCTCTGGGCATAAGCTCATTTAAAATGGACTGAGTCAAAATGGAAAACTGTTCTGTGGTCAGATGAATCAAAATGAAATTCTTTTTGGAAACCACAGACGCCGTGTCCTGGAAGCTTGAGTTCAAAAGCCTGCATCTCTATTGTTATGGGGTTACATTAGTGTCTATGGCGTGGGCAACTTTTGCAAAGGCACTATTAATGCTGAACAGTATATAGAGGTTTTAGAACAACATATGTTCCCATCCAGACCGCCTCTTTTTTAGGGAAAGTCTTGCATTTTTTTTAGCAAGACAGTGTTAAACCACATAAGAATATAAGGCTTCACAGAAGAAGAGTCTGGGTGCTAAACCAGTCTGCCTGCAGTTCAGACTTTTCACCAATAAAACATTTGGTGCAACATGAAACAAAATGTACAGCAAAGAAGATCCACAATCCCACATTGCTCTCTAAAAACTCCAGCAATCGGTCTCGTTAAAAGAAAAGGGGATGCTACACAATGGTAGACAAGGCCCTGTCCCAACTGTTCTAAGATCATCAAGTTCTGAATGAGTAAAACATTTTCACAAAATGTTAAAATGTCTCACTTTTAACATCTGATTTGTGTTCTATTCTGTATTGTGAATAAAAATTGGGTCTATGAGAATTGCAAATCACTGTTTTCTGTTTTTATTAGAAATTATTTACGCTTAACACTGCATCCCAACTTTTTTACATTTGGGCTTGTAATTCAAATCTAAGATCACTAAACTTGTGTATGTCTTCTCAGTTGTTATATGCAATGTTGGTAGTGACAAATTGGTGGAAAATCTGAAAACATGTGTTTCCCTTGGAGACTCACAACATCCTGCATGGACCTCTCCACCAGATTTTAAATAGGAAAACTATTATCTCTAATATCTCAAAAAACGAATATCTCAAAACTGTAAAACTTTCATATAATAACTGTATGCGAGAGCTTCTGTGGGAGCCTTTAGTGGTACTTAACATCAGACATCTGGTTCGCATCACCAACACTGACATTAACTCGCACTCATTATGTTTCTCCACAATGAAGTATTTCACATCAAACCACTGTGACATCTATTTTGAAAAACCTGTGGGATTGTCCTGCACAAGGCCATTCAAATGAGTTTGCTTTATATCCATAACAATTTGTACTTTGTATTATACCCAGAAATCTTTGAATAAATATTTTAAAAGCTTCAATATATGCTTCGAAACACTAACAAGTTGTCTGGATTATAGGAATGCATGAATCATATATATTCAAACAAACAAGTCATTGAAGTTCCATATTAAATATTACTAAATGACTAAATATAACTAAAGTTGCATATACATCAAGTCTTTGCCATGCTGAGACAAATATAACTATTACTATATTAACAGCATATATATCAATTTAACACAAAGAAAGCTTAATAACAACTAACCTTTAGTAACTGCTGTGTTTATATATTTTCATTTCTATGCCATCATGACAACTTACTTAGCCATAAAAAAATTTTACGCTGTCACATTAAGAAACATTAATAAATCACAAAATTTAAGTCATGATTATCTCTTAGGTGGAAATGTGTAATTGCATGTAGTGTGTGGAGGAAAATTTTGTAGTGTTGGCTGTTCTTCAGACCCCTTATCTGGAAAGGCTCATTAAAAGAGTATTCAAAGACAAATCAGTCTTCTGAGGATGTGAGTGATGTGAGCATCTACTATTGTCATCATCAGCATAATGTTGATTTTGCATCTGAGACCCAAACTTTGAACTGGACTATCTTTTAGAGACTTTGCGTGTGACATATGACATATTTTAGCATCAGTAAGTCTGAGTCTTTCAATTTAATCCAAATAATTATAACGCTTTAACAAATCAGCACAGTTTGTGGAAGGTTTGTAATAACTAAGGTATGCAATTTGCATTACGATTATTAGTGGTGTATTGGTTACATAACTCCATTACTAAGCTAAAACCAAAGCAATATCCAGATACCATGTTTTCTTGGCTGATTGACTACATTTGGTGTGAGCACAAAATTTTAACACATCGCATTTACAGAGTATTTATGTCTGTATTAACATTAAAAATGTTTTAAATGATGTTACTTTTAACATTTGTAGGAGAACACCCTTGGATTATTTATTCCCCAATAAAGCAACAACATACAATCTTTTTAAAATCAGCGCACCAGGCCTATACTTTTGGCAAAGCGAAGGCTATAAAGTTTGCAAGAAGCCAGAACCATTGTTACAAGTTTACAAGCTTGCATATCATCGCTGCTGGGAGCTTCTATTGGTCCATTCATCAGTTTTCAAGTTTTCATACAATGTAAATTGCAGCTGATCCATTCAAATGCAGTGAAAAAATGAAAATCAACAAAAATGGGGATACATGCTTTTCTTTGGGCGGTGGCGATATATTCTGTGGTTTTGTTTTGGCTGTCGTGTTTGAACCAACCAATTACAGTCCTTTGTCACCATGTTTCGTTTATAGAGTTCATCCAGGTGCCATGTGCACAACACTAAATTCAGAAGAAAATCGCTCTACAAAAAGCATACTGAGGCCTCTACAGTGACTGTAAAGCTTAACTCATTAAACGGGGTGGACAGTCCTGCTCAAGCCTAAGTAGACTGATAAATCAGTCTGTCAGTCAACAGTATGAATTTTTAGTGGTTGAACACAGAAGGTGGTCAGATTATAATAGGATTACACAAATCGCATTCAGATGTTGTCAGAAACTGATATTGGCTGCATTTAACATGATGGTTACATCTTATGTTTCAGAATACTTGGTGTGTTTTGTTTTTTCTCTTCTCTTTTCCAGATTCTTCGACCGTTGTTCGGGTGATTGCAGCTTGTTGCTCCACCTCGTCATCTCTTATTAACAAGTTGCCTGTCCACCAGCAACAGACCAAACCTTTGTTTTTGATCTTTGGTCATTTATGTTGATAGGGTTAATAGGGGTGACCTTATTGTTATCTCTCGGCTCTGTTTATGAATAGAGTAGACAGTATAGAATTTTGTACCTGCTTTAGAGTAAGTTATGGGATTTCCCTTTCCTTAAGAGGGTTTGTTTGTTATTTTGGCCTGGGGTCACCCTGATGTCATATAATGCTTTTACTCACATAAGATGTGAGTAACCTTTTTTAGAAACCTAAAAAAAGTTGATAAATAAGCATATTGAACTTCAAACTTTACTAGAAGATAGTATCATTTTTGTTCAATATTAAATTATTATTCTATCTTTAATTATATATATTTTATTAACAGTATACTTTTTAGCACAACAAAAATACTTTTTTGATGGAGTATAATTTAAGGAAGGACTACTTATCCAAACTACACGAGTGACACAGGAAAAACCAACATGAATCGTCTTAGTAAAGTATTGAGCTACTATAAGCTACCAGACCAGCCTCAGTTCACTTTGGTATAGATCCTATAGTCTCTGGAACTGTACAGAAGGGATGGAACTCCTAAACATATTCCCTCACCTGCTGTTCTGATTATGGCAGTGTAGAGTGCTGTCTTACATGGGGGTTTAATATCTCTCGTAGTTCAGTTGGGTAGAGATCTGGTGACTGTGAAGGCCATAACATGACTCTTCATAAATTAGGTCATTGTCATAAAATATTTCATCATAGAATAAAGGTGATCATTCATAGGTATTGAGTAGCAGAGTCTGTTTCCTCTAAGGAGCCAGGTGGACTCAAACCATAGCAGGAGAATGGTATCCACTGGTACCAGCACTGTACGGGCAAAGTGTTCAGGCCTGTAACGTTCTTTTTTTTGTACATCACACATGTCCTCATCCGGTTGTGGTGAATATGGTGAAGGATGACTCATTTAACTTTTTCACCCTTTTTTTATCTCTGTAGATCAGAACTGTTACATGTGCATTCGTCTTTGTAATGAGGGATTTATGACCTTCACCTCTACAATATAAAATATAAAATCCCTCACTATGCACTGTTCTGTTCTGTGTGTTTGCCTAACAATTTGCGAAAGCAATGCACAAAAAAAAAAATATTGGTTTCCTTTTAATAGACGTATACAATCTTTTTGATTTAAGCTTCAACTGCGCCCTAATAATGCCACTTAATTGTTTTCCTTTTTCCAATTTTTTCAGACTACAACTAATATGACCACTGTACATCACCATATGTGTTTTGGTGTTATGATGAGCTACAGGTAAGAACATACTTTTGAATTGTTCTACAACAAATATTTATAGCGACTGCCACAGGACACTGCCTCCTAGGTGTGTGCTTGTAGATAACCATACAAAAAGGCTCATGGCGTGCAAACCCATTTAAATGGACATTTTGTTGTTGTTGTGTTGCTTGTTAATTTAAGTTATGTTAATTCTTAATGTGTTATTGTTTGAGAGTGTGGGGTCAGCTTGTGGGGAAGAGTGGCTACTATTGGAAGGAAGCCTGTGGCTAATGGTGAGTTCCCCTGTGAGTTCCATGTTATGCTTGTGTTTTTCAGCACTTATTATAGCAAAAACAGTAACTTACTTTGACTCCTCTTCTGCATGACAATATATGTTTGGTGTCAGAAGTAGGGTAGTGCAATCCAGAGTGAAATTACACAACAATATATTTAAAGCAGGGCGGCGAAGTTAAAGAAAAGCAAATGACAATTAAGTTGGTAGAGCAAATAGCAGCTGTATTCAGCACTCGAGATTGCTGTGCGAGAGAAGCTGGCACTGGAGTAGTTTTTCAACACACAGTGGCTGGAGGGAACTGAGGCGGCAGTAGTGGACAGAAGGCCTACAGAGCTGCAGCTCGATGACTACCAGGGTTGAATCAGCAAACACATCTGGAAGACCTTTCAACCCAATTGCCTGCCGTGGGAATGTATTAACATTAAACCAGTTGACTTAAAATAAATGGTATTATTAGTGTTGTGTTTACACCTAGCTGATATTTCAGCTCTGTAGCCAGTTGAAAGTTTGGGCATTTGCAGTCAAATGAGGTATCTATCTCATATGGCATTCTGTACATATGTTTAGATTCTATGCTTGTCTACTTGCCATATCTACAAACACACATAGACTGTATGGTATGTAGCATATATATTATATATTTTCTTAACATATATATTACATATACATAAGATATGCATATGCACTGTAGAATGAAATGTCACTCTGCACTGCCTCCTAAGTTACTGTTACTGAGACACTATATTTTCTACTCTTTCTAGTCTATTAGTAACTTGCAGGTCTAGCACGTGGTGCAATCTTCCATTTTTAAGATGAGGTTTAAAACCTGATGGGGCGACCTTGAACATCCATACCAAATTAACTGTTGGATGCACCGTGCTGAAATTTTTTCTAGAAAAAAATTTGAAAATCATTGATGTGGCCTGTCACATCCTTAGTCAGATGGACTGGGATGGCTATGTCTTGGTTAAATAATTGTATATACACTTGAGTAGTAAGCTAAAAGTAATGTGTAATAAAACAAGAAAAACTCTTTTTTTATACTACGAAGTCGACCCTTCATGGTTCTGTATGTGACTCGTAAAAACGCATATATGTCCAGGCAACTTTTCTTTCTGAAAAGAAAAAAAGTCAGGTTCCACCGAGATTTGAACTCGGATCGCTGGATTCAGAGTCCAGAGTGCTAACCATTACACCATGGAACCGCCCCGAACACACGTGGCAGTTTTGTGAATTTATTGACATAATGGTTGCGAAAAAAACCCATGTCAGAAAAAAAATCCATTCTCGTTTTAAATTCAGTGAAATGTTTCATCGTATGATACAGAAATGATCTAAGAACGCTCATGTACGGCTACAGACGCGGAGCAGTTAAACGAACGTTTGTGTATGTTTTTTCTCCGTTAGATGGCAGTAATGCGCCCTTCGGCGTTTCGTGCACCATCCGCTAAGACGCGGGAGCCGCGGAGGGAAGGACCTGAGTGGAGAACGTGAGTTGTCTGTTTTGACATAAACACGTTATGAATTAAGGATTTTAGTCTGGAGTTTTTGGACTTTACTGCTTTGACTGCAACTCAAAATGACCAATAAAGCTTTTTCGCTCGTGTGAATATCTGCGTGAGTGCAACTCGGTTCGCTGGAGAAGCTCAACTGCTTGCTTTTCATTATATTTGCCCGTTCCACTTTAAATGCTGTAACAGTTACATTCGGCGCCTGAGGCTCAACTGCTTGCTTTCTGAAGTTAGCGTCTTGTTCGAATTGCTTGTTCCACCTTAAATGGTACAGTAGTTACATTCTGTTGCCTCACTGCTGCCCCATTTAAGGTGGAACGGACAAATCGAATAAGAAGCTAACTTCAGCCACGTCGTACTTCAGGTTTGCGCTTGATACAGGTTCCCGTTTGTCTTTAATAAGTGTTGCACTGTTTTGATACTAATAACACCTTCTGCAGTTTAACAGGAGCGGTTTTGAGAGGACCTCGAACATCTCCAGAATTCACCCATATCTCATTTAACCGAGAGACTGAGGTGGAGGAGGAGAACATGCCCAACTGCTGTGCAGCGTATGGATGTGGAAAGACCCATAAGGACAATGTTACTATGTTTAGGTTCCCCAAGGACCCTGTTGACTTTCACAAGTGGGAAAAGCAGGTCCAGAGGACTCGGCGCAAATGGTTTGCTAAGGGTCTTTCTCTCTTGTGCTCTGAGCACTTCAGCAAGGACTGTTTTGAGCCTAGATCCTCAGCTGTGGCTAAATCAATGGGGTTCAAGGGACTTAAGCTGAAGGAAGGAGCGGTTCCTACGATTTTTATCCGGCGGCCTTGCAGTAACTGTGATGGCACTGGCTGTGTGTCATGCAGCCCGAAGAGAAGGAAGCAAGGCCCGGACACCGAGTCGCATGCCAGTGAAACAGTGAGTACTTCTGTACCTTGACCAAGTAGCTGTCTCTTCCACCTGTTATGCTAATGTTCATAATTTTATTCCTGCTATAATATATTTACACATTCCAGTCTCGCACAATCACAATATGCTTGAGGAGGTTGTACTTGTACTCCATCAAAGTACTGCCCCCACACAGCTGTGGCTATTCTTATAGTGCCATATCAGTTTGAGTCAGTCTGATCCTGAAAATCAGGTAGAACAGTTTAGTATATCCACCTTCACAAAATAAACTGGAGCTGAACATTTTCAGAGTTTATACTTTAATAGCTCTCAGTGTGAAGATATTACAATCTTATAAAGGGTCCATAGTGTGGGAAACTGACTTTACTAAACATTTTTGAAATCGCTCCTGCAGTGCTAACCAGGCTGCATGATATACCTCTTCAGCACTGTCATCACGATGTATGCTTACGCAATAGTCAGACAGCATAACGAGAAATGTCAAATGACACAAATTAAATCAAACATGCCACGTCATGCTTCATAGAAAAACAAACATTTGCATGGGTCTCACATACAATAACTATACAAGTGTGCCTGAACATAATGTACTCTGATTGGTTTAGCTAAAGTTATGAAATCTTTAACTACTCAAAGTCAGCTATCAAGCAGCCGACTGTATGTGCACTGCTGAAACATAAATTCCAGTTGCCAGACAGATGTTGTTACTGAGGCAAAAATCTCAAAACAAAATTGAAGTGCTATAAACTGGAGGTTATGTCACCTCCTGAGTTCAGCCCGGGTTTACAAAGAAAATTAAAGAGTAGCCGTATGACTCATTTCTGATCTGGTCATCTACAAGGTGGACCAGCAAGATGGGCATGTCTAATGGAGTGGACAGTGAGTGGACACATGTTTAAAAACTCTGGCAGCACTGCTCTGTCTGATCCACTCAAACCAGCACAACACACACTCACACACAACCACCAGTTCAATGTCACTGCTGAGAATGACACTTGTCTGCTCTGTGGGGATCCTGATCTTTGACATACAGGGTATATAAAGTGTGTGTGTGTGTGTATATATATATATATATATATATATATATATATATATATATATATATATATATATATATATATATATATATATATATATTGGATTAACTTATTAATGATGCCCAACTCTGTGTGCATCAAATGTTCAGCCTGACTATATTTTCTTACTTTGTTCCTGCATGAAGGCAGAATATACAGGGGCTCCTTTGGAAGCAGACCCTGATGCTGAAGAGGAAGAGAGGGAAAAGGAGGAAGAAGAAAACAGAGAACTGGTGCATTCTGATAAAGAAGGGGTTACTAGTCCCACATTTGGCCCACAGTCTTCATCAGGACGTAGCGATGAGCCAGGTACACATAAAGGACATACTTGTCACAGTAGAATTAGCAGTGCACAGAGACTGGACAGGAAGAAGGTCAGGCTGTGTACTTGCTGTTTTACTCTTTTGGGATTTTAAACTCTCAGTTGTTCAGCTGTCAGGATCTCAGCTGTTGTGCTGTTATAACCTAAAACTGGCACAGGCAAGTTTTTTTTTACATGGATGAGTGACAGTTTAACAGTTTATTCCTCAGATGCTGGTGTAGAGGTTCTTCTTTAAATAGTGATACACTTGTAATTCTTCTTAGTTAAAAAAGTTTTCCGTCCTATTCAACCAAACCTGTCTCTGCGTTTGCAGTGGTCTGTGAGATGTGTGGTCTTTCTGGCACCAGAGGCACCTTCTACTCCAGAAGTAAACGCTTTTGCAGTGCATCCTGCTCTCGCTCCTTCTCTTCCAACTCTAAAAAATCCTCCATATTGGCACGACTACAGGTGAGCAAGAAGCTTTGTCTCAGAATCAGTTGCCTCTTTTAAGTGTTAATTATTGCTCTGTTTGAACGCTTTATATATATATTGACCACCTCTGTGAATTCATGATGATGCATATCGTCTCTGTCTGAAGAAAAACGTGTTCTTCTTTTTTTTTTTTAAACCTGTCATGTCTGGCAATTTTCGCAATTTGAATGGTGATCTGAATGCACTGATGTACCAAACATATTTGCTTTTACAAGAACAGCTCTATATTCTATCTATAGCCTATTCTTGTTAATGTTTGTATTTTTATTTAATTAATTTATTTATTTACTTAGCCAGGCCTAACGGGCAATATAGGAGAGCATAATGAGGAAAGAGAAAAAAAGAAGAAAGAAAGAAGGAAAATAAATAAATAAATAAACAACTAAATAAACAAACAAATGAAAGAAAAGAGACAAAAAGAATCTTTTTTTTGTATATCAAATGAATATGCCTTCTTGTGGAAGTTTCATGAATAGACCAATAGAAATGCTCCAAAATCACTTAAAGAGTAAACAACATTTTTGTCCTCTTCTGTAAAGATACTATTTTGGAGGTACATGGTTTACAAAATAACATGTAAGGAAAGGAGTCTAATGGAAACACCTATTTGATTACATTTAAAGCCTTTTTATGACTGTATGTGTCTATAATATAATATTAATGAGCAGAGTATCTGTCCTGTATTGTTTTTTATTTAAAAAGCAATTGCAACTGAACTGAAATTTGAGCTAAGTGGTACTAGTTTGAACAGGTGGGCACATGTAATTAAGTTAGTCCTTGTGACATTAGCGTAGTTTTCATACGTAGACAGTTTGGATTGTTTAGCGAATAGTATGTTTTGAAACATACTTTGTCTACGTGTTACTTCCAATTCTTTTTTTAAAAAAAAGAGGCGAAACGGATATGGACCCTTTCCTGTGAACGCTTGTGAATATAAAGAAATTTATTTGTTTGTATTTGTGCTTACTTAGGGAAGGCCACCTTCACGGAAAGTTCATGCATCACAGACGGGTATTTCTACTCAAACACAAGGAGCAGGAAATCATCAGGGCAGCACAGCTTCCATACAAGATGGTGAGACTCGTTTTCAGACCACTTGCAGTCAGCAGTGAAAAACACTTTACTAATTGTACTGTATTATAGTTAAACCATATATTACACTATACACTGATCAGCCATAACATTAAAACCACCTCTCTGTATCTACACACGTTGTCCATTTTATTAGCTCCACTTACCGTATAGGAACACTCTGTAGTTCAACAATTACAGACCATAGTTTATCTGTTCCTCTATAGACTTGGCTCCAAAGGACCACCACAGAGCAGATAAAATGTGGGAGTGGGTCATTCTCAGCACTGCAGTGACAGTGACATGGTGGTGGTGTGTTAGTGTGAGTTGTGCTGGTGTGAGTGGATCAGACACATGAGTGCTGCTGGAGTGTTTAAACACTGTCCACTCACTGTCCTCTCTAATAGACGCGCCTACCTTGTTGGTCCACCTTGTAGATGTAAAGTTGGAGACGATAGCTCATCTGTTGCGGAACAGTTTGTGTTGGTCAGCCTCTAGTCCTTCATCAGTGGTCATAGGACTCTGCCCACAGGACACTGTTAGCTGGATGTTGCTGGTTGGTGGACTATCCTCAGTCCCGCAGTGACTCCTGCAGCACTGCTGTGTCTGATCCACTTCTACCAGTGCTGAGAATGATCCGCCTCCCTAATAGTATTAAAGTAGTTTTTGTATTGACATTCATATCTGCATATGTACAGATCGCTTTAAGCTCCTTTGGCATTGGCTCTTTATTATTGTGTATGATTATTTATTCTATATACTTTGTTTTTATTTTCCTCTTAAATACTGTTTTTCTCTCGTTTGTTCAGCATGTTACATGTCATACATGTGTGCTACCACAGATTTCTTGCATTTCTTGTAAAATATAATTTTGATCCATGATACATGATGTGCATCCCAATATTGATTTTCAGAATATTTAAATATTTAGTTTGATAAGTTTAAACGGACAGTTCTTTAGTAGTAGTACATAAGTAAAACAAAAACAAATACTCTGAATATAAGGATTGCTATGCAAGATATTGTGTACTGCAGTGCACTACATCCGATTAAACATTCAGTGTTCACTTTGTAAAGGAACGTGCAGGTTGGCACCGGTTTTGTCAAGTCCTTAGTAGTTTGTTAAGTTCTTAGTATATCCAAGGGGAAAAAAAGACAAAACAAAACAAAACAAAAAAATAATATTAATATTAAACATTACCATATTGCCAATCCCTGTGATATCATTGTGAAAGATTTGCTGTTACATGGACATTGATCAGTTATTACTCATTATTTTTACACATTACATTTTCATGTATGCCTTCAATGTACTTTTTTATTGTTTTTTTGATTTTTATTAGAACATCTTTGATTGGTATTAGAGTTGTTAAACTTCTCTAACCTATATGAATTACTTTTTTGCATAGAGCAATATTGCTGCACTTCAGACCAGCAAACAAGGGAAATGTATTTGTAAAATATTTTTTAATGGTTGATGTGTTTAAATCTCAGTTCTTTTTACTTTCACTCAAGCTCGGCTGAACATGAACTTTGACTGGGGCAGTTACCTTAAGAAAAATGGCTACCTCTCCGCACCAGTATCCTGCTTCAGACATGTGAGTTGGCTTTGATTTTAAAATAGAAGCTACATTAGACATTCAGGTTTTGCATGACCTTGCATTATAATATTGGTATGGCTCTATAGTTTATTGATAATTGTGGACAAACACTTCTTATATGTGCTGAATACTGGCCACACAGGCACCACTCTGTGCTCAGTGGGAGGACATTGAGGTGGGATTGCGAGTGGAGGTTTTGAATGCTCATTCTGCTCTGCTGACCAAAGTTTACTGGATGGCCACCATTGTTCGGCTTGCAGGTACAAGATTTGTCTGCTTGTTCCGCCTTCATACGATTAGAGTGTGATTGCATGTTACTTTGATGGGCTTTAATAACGAGATACTCATGGCTGGCCTCTGCAGTTACTGTGTTGCATGTACACCTCTGGGATGTTTTGAAAGCAGATATAAGAGGTCCATGAAGAATTAAAAATAAAAAAATTGGTAAATATGATTTTTGTAAAAATATGGAAAAATATGAATACCCTTAAATTTAAATTACATAAAAGACTGTGCTATTACAAAGGTTGTGTTTTTAGTAAGGATATAGCATTTATGCATAATCAGAATGTAAAGAGTTGAAGCGTAAGCCTGAAAGAAGTCTGTAGTCTCTTACTGGTATGTATGAAAGGTTACACAAAATAAAGTGCAGTTCTTCAGAGGTCATATTAGGTGCTGTTTACAAGAAATGTTGTGCTGAAGCCTAAATATAAAGATAAGCTTCCTGATAATCTAATATAATTTCCCTCTGGTGTCAATAAAGTATCTATCTACCTCTCCACCTAATCTGTTTTACCATGCTGATGTGCAAATGCCTCATGTTGTGAACAGCAGCTTTAATTTCTGCTTGTATTCCTTTGTCTCTTCTTCCCACAGGCTACAAGGCTCTGTTACGATATGAGGGTTTTGAAAATGACGATAGCCATGATTTTTGGTGTAACCTGGGTAACGCTGATGTCCATCCCATTGGTTGGTGTGCAGTAAATAGCAAGCTACTTGTCCCCCCCCAGGGTAAGTGGAAAAAACTTTTGAATATAAATCCCCTATTACTTGCTCTCAAATAAAAAGGACAAGATGTTGTGCGTTCTACTCCTGATGTTTGTATTTCCTTCAGCACTCCACAACTGTATAACTGACTGGAAAACCTATTTGATGAAGAGGCTTGTTGGAGCATCTACGCTCCCAGTGGATTTTCATGTCAAGGTAACTCTTCGGACTTTAATGATAGGAATGAATTATCTTGATATAAAACCACTAGAATCTCTCTCTCTCTCTCTCTCTCTCTCTCTCTCTCTCTCTCTCTCTCTCTCTCTCTCTCTCTCTCTCTCTCTCTCTCTCTCTCTCTCTCTCTCTCTCTCTCTCTCTCTCTCACTCTCTCTCTCTCTCTCCCTCTCTCTCTCTCTCAGATGGCAGAATGTATGAAATACCCTTTCAGACAGGGTGTCCGTGTAGAAGTGGTGGATCGTTCTCTAGTTAGCCGTACACGTACAGCAGTGGTGGACACTGTGATAGGGGGCCGCCTTAGACTTATCTATGAAGATGCAGGACTGGGACCCACTGGTGAGGTGCTTTCAGACTTCTGGTGTCACATGTGGAGCCCCCTTATGCATCCCATAAACTGGTCTGTTGGAGTGGGCCATCTGATTAAGGAAACAGGTAAAAGGGGAGTGGGGTGAAGTGGGGTGGAGTAGCATATTGCTACTAAGTATATGTACACTTGTGTATAATTGTATTTATTGTTTTGTTAGGACTAGGCAGTTCATTAAATTTTTCTTTATATACAACAGTTATTAATTTATATGTATTTTTATTATACAGTGTAATTAGACTCTTATCATGATATGTGATACCAACCTGTCCTACATTTCAAAGATTGTGATCGTTATAGTTGTAGAGAAACACATGCAATCTCTTCACAGACAAATCTGTTGACATGAGCAGTCATCCAACATTCCGCAGGGTGTTCTGTGACAGTGTGCCAAGACAGTTCAAGAAGGTCAGTGACTGTCCTCATGCTGGCACCTTTTTGAGTTCTTTGTTTGATGCTTAACTAGTTTAGAATCCTAAACCATGTTTAACTAACATTTTTCATAGTTAAGAAGTGTGTATATGGAGGGAGGTTTTTTTGAAGAGGGAATGAAGTTGGAGGCCATCGATCCACTGAACCTGGGGAACATCTGTGTGGCATCAGTTCGAAAGGTACATCAATTCATATGCGGTGGTGTAGACATAGACTACGTCCTTAAATGAACCTCAGTGCATACAGTAACCTTTATTTTTACTTACTGAAGAGATCTCTCTGTTCTCTGGTCTTTCAGGTGCTTTTAGATGGCTACCTCATGGTTGGTATTGATGGTGTGGAGATTGGTGATGGCTCAGACTGGTTTTGCTACCATGCCAGCTCACATGCTATATTACCTTCAGGATACTGTCAAAACAATGACATACCCCTCACTCTGCCTCCTGGTATGTAATGGCTGTTTTAAACTCTTTACTTTTTATAAGAATATGTGGCCGTATACAATCACATGCAGAAGTCTGAATACTCCTGGTCAGATTGTATACTTTGTTCATCTTCTACATATAAATAGGTTAAATACTGTACTTTTCTCTACAATAGCTACGTTTACATGCAGCCTGATAATCCATCAATAATCCGACTAATAGCTTAATCAGAATAGAATACGTCCATGTATACACCTTAGTCTAAATAGACTAGTCCGATTGAGGTAATTCCGATTACAATTTCTATCCGATTGAAGGAGGTGGGTAATCCTGTAAATAATCAGTTTAATAGAAGAATAACAGCCGTGTAAACGCCTGTATCTGATTACATTCCCAATTGAAAAGTTTAAATACGTTTTGCGCATGTACAGTAGCGTCATAGAGGACATTTCACCTTGGCGGGAGGTAGAAACTGGTCTTGAAGAGACAAAGTTTATGATTTAAACCTTAAAAGATTTAAAAATAGCTAGCAGGATGGATGGCTGTTAAGCAATAACAAGCTGTTCATACAAGTATATGAGCGAAGGAACAACGGTGGGTTTACACAAACTATAGAGCAAATTAACAACAGATGGTTTCTCATATCTGCGTATTACAAAGCAGAACGGTAAAATCCGTTTCTCTTTCCCGTTTCACTTAATTATGGATGAAGTCATGGGAGATCGACTCCTTGCTAACACGGATGAAAACGGTGTTGCAGGACGTGACGTCTTCCTCTCGCCTGTTCTTTAATAAGTACATGTGAAGTTTGTTTTCCTGAGTCTGCCATTATTTTAAAGCAATTAAAAACACGAGCGCGCCAACTGAAAACTCAGGTAACATACTTCTGCTGGTTGCACTCTGACTGAAATCGCCTGGTGATTGTTGTCATGGTAACGTTTACACCAAGATATACTCTACGTATGCGCATAATTTTGGATCCGATTACTTGTAGTGTGCATGTAAACAGAGATTTTGCGTAGGGTAAGCATATAAACACCTCAGTCTTAATCTATAATTGAAATTAATTTAATCGGATTGGAGAAAATCTCTGCATGTAAACGTAGCCACTGATCTGTATATTCTGTGTGTATATTCAAAGTAAAATTGTTTCCTTCTGTTCTAGGCTACGATCAGGCAACATTCACATGGCCTAAGTATTTGGAAGAAACCAAATCCATGGCTGCTCCACGCAGATTATTCAACACTGTAAAGTTTTCTGTTATCTCTGTTTTTCTTTACTCAGTTACTTAAGAGTGTACATGCACTGATCAGCCACAACATTAAACGCACCTCCTTGTATCTACTCACATTGTCCATTTTATCAGCTCCATTTACAATACAGGTGCACTTTGTAGTTCCACAATTACAGACTGTAGTCCAATCTGTTTCTCTGCTACTATGTTATCAGTTGTTTGGGTGGTGGGTCATTCCCAGCACTGTAGTGACGTGGTGGTGGTGTGTTAGTGTGTGCTGTGCTGGTAGGAGTGGATCAGAGTGGAACTCCATAGCAGTGCTGCTGGAGTTTTTAAACACTGTTTCCACTCACTGTCCACTCTAATAGACATGCCCCCCATGCAGGTTCACCTTGTAGATGTAAAGTCAGAAACGATAGCTCATTTGTTACTGCACAGTTTGTGTTGGTCCTCTAGTCCTCCATCAGTGGTCACAGGACGCTGCCCACAGGATGTTGCTGGTTGGTGGACTATTCTCAGTCCAGCAGTGATACAAAGGTTTTTAAGCGCTCCAACAGCACTGCTGTGTCTGATCCTCTCATACCAGTGCAACACACACTTCAACACCAACATCATGTCAGTGTCACTGCATTGCTGAGAATGATCCACCTCCCTAATAGTACCTGCTCTGTGCTGGTCCTGTGAGGGTCCTGACCATTGAAGAACAGGTTAAAAGGGGATAAACAATGTATGTAGTGAATCAGAAAAACTACAGTCTGTAATTGTTTAACAACAAAGTGTTCCTGTATAATAAATGGAGCTGATAAAACACACAGTGTGTGTAGTTATAAGGAGGTGGTTTTAAAGTTATAGCTAATCGGTGTAATCCACAGTGTAGTAGCTAACACTTGTCTCATCACCCTCCAGGATCCTGTGGGCCATGGCTTTGCCCCAGGCATGAAGCTAGAGGCAGTTGACCTGATGGAGCCTCGGCTGGTTTGCGTGGCCACTGTGCAGCGCTGTGTGGGCCGGTTACTCTTGCTGCACTTTGATGGCTGGGAGTCCGAGTTTGACCAGTGGGTGGACTGCGAGTCCCCTGATATCTACCCCGTGGGCTGGTGTGAACTCACAGGCTATCAGCTTCAGCCTCCTATTGGCCCAGGTACAGGGAATGTGTGAAAGTATGCATGTCACTATCTTGATTCTGAGTTCCTAATATAAACAGGAAGTTCAAACAAGATCTTATTAGCATTTCAGTGTTCTAAAGAAAGGTTTGCCTAAAGATTATTAAAATACTTTGAGGATCACCTGATTGTTAATCCTCTTCCTTCAGCTAATCATTCCTTTCTACATCTATTAATCAGCTATGTTTGCTTTTTCAGTTAATTATTTGCAATTTCTCTGTATCTGTGAATTCATGCCAGTCAGGAATAAATAGTTTCATATTTAGGCTCTATTTCATCCGAAAACCTTTTTTTTCCACCCTCAGAACCAAAGGAACGTCCAAACCCAAACAAGAAATGGATGGGTAAAAAAAGTATGTTTTATTTCTACTTACTGATTGCTTCTATTAGCCATCTTGATTTTCTTATCTACTTTTTGTTGGACACAGTTAATATGTTTGCTGGTTTAATACAGACTGTGCTTGAACATTTTCTTTGTTGTTCTTCTTTTTGTAGTCTCTTTCTATTCAATTGTTGGCCCTTTTGTTCAATATACATTTCATGGCCTTTCAGGGAGAAGAACTGGGAAGAAAAAGACAGGTGATGATGCTTCAAAAGCCCCTCAGCAAGATGGTCAAGCACAGTCAGATGAGCAACCTGTATCTGGTCATCCCCAAGAAGTGCCATGTGTTTCCAAAGACACACCTACAAAGCCGCCAATCATGCCACTAATTGCACAACTGAAGACCGAGCCAGAGGAAGAGAGTATGTACCAGTTCTGTTCTCTTTTGTTTTTTTGTGTCGTTTCTTGGTAGCGTAAATGGTGTTTCCTTTTGTTCTGGCTAATATCACCATCATTGTGAACAATTATGACTTGGTAGATTTCTCTAGAACAGTGTTTGACATCAAACCACACTGAATTACTTAATCCACATCTGAACTATGCAGACATATGTGGAATCGTCCTTTATGTGTGTAGCTCCTCTATAAGCTTTTATGTTATTGTGTTCAAAGCCTGACCATGTTTGATGTTGAAGGCATAGTTAGACCTATTTTGTCGGGTACAGTGATGCACAGACTTGTACATGTAGTTTCTGTGCTGGCACATTTTAAAAATGTCACTGCTGGGCCGTTGGGTCTGTTTTAACTTATGAAACCACAGAAAAAAAAGAAATGTCGTTATTTGAATTTTAAAAGTATTTAAAAAAGGTATTGTGGTATTATGTTTTATCTCAGTGCTCACTCTTAATCAGTGCATAACATGCTACTTTTATAATACAGTTTGTTGTGTCTATATATCATAACAAATGAACCCTTTTTTGTACACAGTTGTTTCAGTAAAAGTGAAAGTAGAAGAGTGCGAGATGGAGACGCCTATAACTCATACCTCACCAGACACTGACATCTATGGCACCCTCACGCCGCTTGCCTCACCTAAACAAGAAGGCCCACTATAAAACACTGGACTCCAGCACAGAGGAAATCACAGCAGATTAACTGCTGATTAACACAATCCTGAAGTATGGAAAGGACTTGTATGGTACATAGTATGACTTGGTGCATTATGTTTAATTCTGTTTTTTGTATTCATATTCTTTCTCTCACAGACTGCTAAGCAAGTCCATGTACAGTATTAAAATGAGGTCCATCAATCCTTTTGTTTGTCCTTTTTCAGCCAAGTTTATGTATGCAGTGCAGTGTACAATACAATAATCAGTAAACAGAATACACACACAGAAAGAGTAAGGAAAAATAAATGACATCTTAGAAAACATTTTAAAAGGGGATAAACAATGTATGTAGTGAATCAGAAAAACTACAGTCTGTAATTGTTTAACAACAAAGTGTTCCTGTATAATAAATGGAGCTGATAAAACACACAGTGTGTGTAGTTATAAGGAGGTGGTTTTAAAGTTTCTACAGGTTTCTACAGGTTTTAAAGTTTCTACAGTATAAAAAAATACTGTAGAAAAATATCAAGTGCTCAAATACAATAAAACAAGGCTACATCCAGGTCACGTAGTTCTAGCACAACCACCCAATATTTTCTGTGAAGCAGCTCGGAATGTCTAAGTAGACACAGGAGCATGTTTCCTGCAGAAATTAGTGAAATGCTTTTAAAGACTTGTATCTAGAAACATTTCTACATCAGTAAAGCACTGTTGGGGTAAATGGTGCTGGATTACACTGACTTGCGTTTCTTGGCAGTGGATGTCTGAGCTGAGTGGGGTTTTGCATTCCTGTGTGGTTTGGCTTTAGCTTTGGCCACTTTCATGACCTTTGGGGTACTGATGAGGGCAGGTTTGGACTTGGTGGCCTTTGGGGCTTTTAAGATCTTTGGGCTCTGTGTGGGAGATGGCCTTTCACCTGGACAGCTCTTAAAAACATGAACGTCTTTAACTCTCTGGCCTCTGAGCTCAGGGGGGTAAGCACATGTGGCCCTGACCTTCAGGTTCACCTGCTCTATCCATCTGTAGAAAGGCAAGACAAAATATGTTTTTCAGTACAGTCTCAGTTTCTTTAAACTGATACACTTAATGCAGCAACACTCCGGACCAAACTGCGTACGGTATAATGTGGTGTGATGTAGATGTGAACATGTGACTAAATGACGCAGAGTAACATTTACTGTGTCTGCACATATATATGCACTTGCAGTTTACACCATGTTATTTGTTTCAATACAGCAAAGATACACCATTCTGTTTATATACTGTAATCATTTTTATTCACTGTTAAAACCTTTTTTTCTGTTCAACTAATTTTTAACTAATTTTATTCAAACAAATACTCACATAAATGCTTCTAAAGTGAAATAATGCTAAACAATTTAAAAAAAAATTAAGTTTGGATCAACAAAATCAATATTATACCAAATCGCAGACACACTTCTAAATGAACTTCTGCCCTGTTCCACTTTCTACAATGATCACCCAAAGGATAATAAACTAATTACACAACAAAACAGAACGGGTATAACTGCTTCAGAGATGTATATAAAATAATGGTTCTATATTAATGCCAGCACTGGTTAATGTTCCTGTGGTGTTTGTGCTGTTGAACACTATAAATGTGTGGATTTTGATGTGTTTCTGCAGCACTTTATAGTTATTGAAAATGCTTCTTAGCAATTGCAAAAAACTTGATATGTACATCAGCAGTTTTCTAGTTTTGTTTGATGTGTGAAATATAAAAGCTGATTTTAAACATTTCTAAAAAAAATATATAGAAATAGCATGACAGACCCGTATGGAAGCGTTGTAACACCAAAGTTTCCTTTTGATAATGTTAGAGCCAAGATTTTATATTTGTTTTATTTGTGTGTTAGTATTTTTGTCATTTCTGTATTATTTTATTAAAGTAACAATAATGTCAGTTTAAGTTTATAGTACTTTGAAAATCGGGACTCTTAATTTGATAAAGACGCTTATATGTTTGAAGCGCTGTAGATGAGAGTTGGAAGGATTTGGGAAGCACGGATGCACGCAGTTATTTGAAGGAAACTGTAATGAGGTTTTTTCTTTTTGCTAATGGAGAATGGATTGCATTTTTTAGATAAAGATTTTTTTGATGAACACACGGTTCTTCCACCATTAAGCATTCCAGAGTGCTTTCCTTATTCCTGAATGACACAGATACTGGATCTGCTGCTGTAACAAATAATATGGATGAAACCAGTTGATGGAGACTAAAGAACACTTGTCATGCTTGCCTTGCACAGAGTTAATTTTAAATGGGCTGTTTCTGCAACTTATCATGTGCAGCCTGGATAGATTTTAGTATAACTTACCACATACATCAAACTCTCCTAAACACTCTTTTGTGGAAAGATGAGGGGACGTGTTTACCTCACTGACATGTTTTATGTTACTGTGTGCTATGTTATGTCGACATTCTCATTTTGCGATTAACCTGGATTCCTACACTAAAGCTATTTACAGACAAATTTGGGAATCTTATATTAATCGCTCTACTGAATTTGTCCAAAGACACAGTTGAAAGCACATTTTAGACTTGTAACTTTCTTTGACTTGAGACTAAAATAATTTTGTATTGTCTTCATGACTGAACATTTCATTTTATCAATACCATAAACAATCATAACACTAATAGAATAATAGAATCTTAGTATATTTAATTCACACAAAAAAAAGTTTTCTCAACAGAAGAAAACATGTTTCAGGAATTTCTAAATTTTTAATATTGAGAAGCATTTACTCATCAAAACAATTTGATTGTTGACCATGTGACCATGAGGGTCAGGGATGCAGGTTTACGTAATACTCAAAGGCGGGCGCTTGGCTTTAAATAAGGCTCTGTGGTTTCTTTATGCTTAGGTTCTGACATGAACATGCATATTTTTCATCTATTTTTTTTAACTGAACACACACTGAATAGAAATATTTTAAAAGAAAATGAAAATGACGTAAAGCTTGTCCCATGTGTCTAGTAATGCTTTAGAATTAAATAAATAATAACATAATCTTTGCAACCATTCATGGTCTGAATACCTTATAGTATTTAATTGTTTACTGTGGGATGGCAGTTTGAACTAATTTGGGAAAATGACCTGTGTACACATTTAAAAGGTAAAGCATTACAGTCTTGGTGTTACATGACTACCTGGTCCTGAGGAAACAGGATTATTATCTAAAATCATGCTGAGCCACTGTGACATTTCAACAGGTCCAAAGTGGAATATGATTATGTTGTTTTTGCTGTTTGCTAGAGTCCTAATTAAAACATGGACAAAAATAGAACAGGTGGCAGTGAACGTCATAGAAAGCCAGCAGACTTACTTGCGCAGGGGTAGAAGTGGGCAGTCACACAGTAATGGATTCTCTGCCAGATTAATGGCCTCAAGCCCAGTGAGTGGAGTTAGGTCAGGCACCTCCTCAAGCTGGTTTCCCTCCAGGAAAAGACTCCGCAAGCCAGACCCAAGACCAGCAAGGGAATCTTTGGACATCTGCAGATGTCAGCCAAGGCAGTTAACTTTAACATTGGACCTCATTCACCAAGAAATTTACATAAACCTCCCTTACTGACATTTACCAATGTTTTTTTAATTTGAGATTTGTTCATAGGTAAGAATAGAGTTCTGTAAGAACACGTAATGAAACTGACTCTTTCTTAGAGCCTTTCACATAAACAAACGCAAGAAAAGAAATTAGATATTAGTGAATAAGGTACATTGTTCTGCAGCAGTTGACGTACTGTTAACATTTATTTTAATGTTTGCAAAAATTATGGCTTTGGCATAAAGAAGAATTTTACTGACTTACCAAAATCATAATTTAATAACTGAGAGGTAACCTATGGACAGTAAGTGGACACAATGGTTAAAAACTTCAGCGGCGCTTCTGTGTCTAATCCACTCGTACCAACACGTTAATGTCACTGCAGTGCTGCGAACAACCTACCATCCAAATAATACGAGAGTAAAAAGGGTCTAACAAAGTAATGAAGAACTTCAAAGTTCTCCCATATGGTAAGTGGAGTGGACAAAATAGACAGCGAGTGTAAATACAGGGTGTACCTAATAAAGTGGCTGGTGGTTGTATAATGTTGATAATGCAATTTGCTATGTTAATCTGAAAGAAAAAAAAGACTGTTTTGTGGTGACGTGAATGGATTTTGACCAAAATTGTATCATAAAACTATCATAAACAATGTCTCTGGCACCATGTAAAACATTCATAACCATTTAATGTGTTTATATCTCAACCATTTAATTGTGCAGAAACTTAGAAAATGTCTATTTAGGTAGAGTTTCTATATATTTTTATATCTTTACTCAGAGGCTGATATTCACTCAATTTCACTCACAAATGTCCAAATGGAGTGTTTCTGATTTCTCAGAACAGCTATAGCAGTCCTTAAATCAACAACTCTGATGGTTATATTAGATTTGAGTATAGGAAGGTATGTTTTCAATTTCAAAAGAAGTGGGTGTTTTAAAAAATGGTCTTAAAATATATTTTATCACCACTTCACACCCCTTGTGCACAATACAGTGTACAATTTAATGGATTGTGTTCATAATGTTTCTTACCTTTTCTAAACCCATGTTATCAAGATAAAGATGTCTCAGAGAGGTTGCAACAGGCAAAAAGGCTTCTACCCCAATCCAGCGAATAGAATTATAGGATAGACGAAGCTCTGCCAAGCTACTGGTCTTGGAGAGGGCATTACTTGGCACCTCCTTAAGTTTGTTGCTGCCTAAGTGCAGAGTATCAAGGTCTGGTGCCGGGTCAAAGGCCCTCGGAGTGATGTTGGTAATAGCATTGGAGGTGAGAAAGAGTCCCCTCAGTTTCTCAGCACCCATCAGGATCCCTGTTTCAAGTTTAGTGATGGCGTTGTTTTCCAAATGGAGAGCCAGTAAGCCAGGCAGCAACTTGAAAGCGCCTTTGGGAAACTGGGTGAATCGGTTGTTCTCTAAATGAAGGTATGTGAGCTGGGGGAGTCCTTTGAAGGCATTTGGGCTTAGAGACGTGAGGTCATTCTCTGAAAGGTAGAGGTAGACCAGGCCCTTCATTCCACTGAAGGCACCGTCTTCCACCTCATGGATCTTGCAGCGCTGCAGGTGAAGGGAAATGGTCTCTGGCACACCAGGGAAACTGTTCGTAGGGATGTAGTGGAAGTGATTGCCACGCAAGTCCAACAAACGGGTGTCTGGAGAAAAGCCCTGAGGAATTTTCGTGTGACCTCGGTTCTCACAGGATGAGTGATGGTTCTCAGCCTATGGTAAAAATGTGAGATTTTAAATTCCACGTTGTACAGTGACTAGCGGTAAAAAAATGGCACCAGCATGTGTCAGTATACAATCATGAACGAGCGAATATGTTACAATGTATGTATGTGGATCTATTTGTATTTGGTGTATTTATTATATTTGGAAAGACAGTATTCAGTATTCCTATTGTTCCTATTTTAGGTGAATATGTCATAAATAAGAAGAATAAGTGATAGCACAGGTTTGGTACTGGATTCTTGTATACATGTCACCAACTGAAAATCATATAAAACTTAAACATATTTTAAAGTAGGACAACATGTTATCTTTTTGTGTGCTGTAACGGAGTATGTTTCTAAATATATTTTAAATAAAAATGCACTACCTGGTTTATTTGAGCTTTGAATAAACACACAAAATCTAAAAACCACAAGGCAATGAAGATAAGTTTAATAAAATCAAAACTGAAACAAAAGCTGTTCATGAAAAAAATGGTGTCTAAAGATGTTGGCAGTGTAATCGCAGGGACTCTTCTTACTGACTCTATCAATTATCTCTATTCTGCATATCATATGGGACATAGTGTTTTCTAGTGCTATCAAACCTGTGGTAGAGAAGTTCTTTCAGAATAAATAAATTAATTAATTGCTTGTTTAATGCCCCTCTTAGGACAATATGAGCCAACATTAAACCAACTTTTTCCCCACTGTTGTTCTGCTGCTGCTCCAACTGTTTGAACAAATCTGTGTTGAGGCAAAGGAAATAAGCAATGTTTTCAATCACTCCTTTTCATTTTTGTGATCATTCAATCGATTTGTTTCTTAGATTTGGACACATCGTTGTAAGCCTCTTTCATCTTTCTGTGGTTTTCTTGGGCAAAAACTTTAATCTTTTTTAGCTGAAATTGTCATTTTAAGTAGACTCAGTATTCAGCCACCACTGCATTTTTAAAGTATTCCCCAAATAATCCTCACAGTATCTCCTCAACTCTGATCAAGACAGTAAAATTTATATTTTGTATATTTTGCACATCATACATGGTACATTTTTAGAGTTATGCTTTACATATTTGTACCTGTAAAGTCATGTCCCACCAGATTAATACTGGTGCACATATGCTTTTGTAATTTTGTGTATTTTATTCATAAGTAGCTAGAAATATTTTGTAATAGCCTTTGTGATGTAATACATGTTGCATATATTTGTATAGTTGAAGGCTCCTTGTATTCAGTTTTTTTCCCCTTACAAATTCTATCAAGTCAGATTTCGTATGCACTTTCCCAATAAAGAGGTTCTGATTCTGATTTATGCTCACCTGACAGACACAGTTGGTTGGACACTTGACCTTGTCAGGAGGTGGGGTTGTAGGTGGTGCTGGAAGTCTGCGCTGTTCCTCCAGCTCAGCTTTCAGCATGGCCTCTTGGCTCTGACAGCGTAGCTCAGCAGGCTGCACTGCTTGCAGCCTCTCCTCGGACAGGTGCGGTGGACCTGCACAGGCTCCTCCAAGATGCACACGCTCCTGCATCGCCCACTCTCGCAGTGGACGCAGGTAACAGCTGCAGTAGATAGGGTTGCCTGTCAGGTTGAGGCGAGTAAGTTTGGGCGAGCCTGCAGAAAGTGGCTGCAAAACACGCAACTGGTTGTAACTGAGCTCCAGTTGGGTGAGATGGGGAGAAAGCAAAACAGCCATGTTGGAGAAATCCTGCAAGGAGTTGTGATCCAGAAAGAGGTGGGTGAGCTTGGCCATAGACACAGCCTCCTCTCCAAGATAGGTCATGGGATTGTAACTCATGTCCAAGCGGGTCACCTCAGGAAGCCTAATTAGTGGGCCAGGGAAATAGAGTGAAAGAAATAAAATGATGAGGACTCATGAAAAGGTTTTCAAACTCTGCATTAAAAAACTGCTTCAACTGATTCAGACCTTCACAACATCAGCCAGGTATGTTAGACATGTAGTGCTGTACAGTAGTCAGAAACCACAGTTAAAACATCAAGTACACTAAGTTGTTTATATTTCAGGAGATATAAAACAAAAACAAATAAGAAAAAAATCACTTGCTTGAGGAAGTTAAAACATCAGACAAAATTTCCAAAAGTAAGTTAGAGTTTAAAAAATGATGAAGAGATGTAGAAAAAATGGGACTCCTAGCAATCATACAGGTACAGACAGTTCTATCAAGATCGAGCTCCGTGCTCCGTTATTCCTGAAGACAACTCAATGTTTGAATGGATGTGTAGCTATCAAGAAGCCATTACTGAGAGAAATTAGCAAAATTAGCTCAGAACAATGATATGACTATCCTGAAGTCCAGACTTCTACATTACTGAATGTGTTTGTGAATACTCAGATAATGAGAAGCTGAAAATGCAGCCAATTTATAAGAATAAACTTTGGAGGTGTGGAAATATAACCCTGCAGTTTTTTTTAAAGCTGAAAACAAGTCTTCTAAAAAATAATGTAAGCTGTAATAATAGCAGAGACCAAAAATATTATGATATTACTTTTCAGTTATTGAGGCTTTTGTGTAAAGGCACCTTTGTCACATTATTATGTACCTTGGGCCTGCAGTCATTAACCATCCAATCAGATCTATTTACCATAGTAGATAGTAAATGTCATAAGGATACAGTTACTGACTGTGGATCATCGCCTGCTGTTGTTCATGAGACACTCTTCTATCAGTAGAAAGGGATCATTGCTTACCGTACCAAATATAATGCATGAGACTGAGTATAATGGAACTGACCTCACCTGGTCATGGATTCGGTGGGAAAAAACTGCAGTTCGTTGTTGTCAAGGCTGAGGCGGGTGAGAGTGAAGAGGCCAGCAAAAGCCTCAATGTCAAGGTAATTGAGAGAGTTGTAACTGAGACGCAACCACTTGATGTTCTGCAGTCCCTGAAAAGCCATGTTTGGTATGTATACCAGTTGGTTGTGGGTTAGAGAGAGGAGATTTAGAAAGCCCAGCTGTGAGAAGGCTCCCGGCTGGATTTCCTCTATTCTGTTGTGGTCTAGAAGCAGCTGCTTCAGGGAGGATAGGCCATCAAACGACTCCTGTGGTCAAGATAAGGTGTAGAAAGGAGTTCATAATAACACACAATACGCAGAGATTATCTGCACATTCTTGTATATGAATATGGCTTCACCTGATAGAGGATCTCAATATTGTTGTAGGCCAAGTTGAGGAAGACCAAGCGGCCAAGACTGCGGAAGGCTCCTTCTCGCACTTTATGGATTTTACTGCGTTGGAGGGACAAATGAGTGAGGTAAGGCGTATGCCTGAAGGCTCCTGTGGGAAGCTCCAGTAGGTTATTACCTCTCAGGTCCAACTTCACTGTGATCTGGATTGAGTGACAAAAACATGGCTATAGTATTGAACACCAGCTAATCATTTCTTTAGATTAGTATTTAGCTAATCTTTTGCCTTAAGTTAAACACACAGAGTGATTGTACCTCATCAATGGTAGGTGGAATCTCAGTTAAGTTCTTGTTGACACAAGCCACTGTAAGCTGAATGCTGTCACATATGCAGAATTTGGTGCACCTCCCTGACCTCACCTCTTGGATGCAGAGGAGAAGAAGTAATGCAAGCAGCCACACAAGCAGGTTGCACATCTTGGCCTATGTTTACAAGACAGAAGGAAAGAAGCTTACTCTCATTCTTAAACATATACTTTATTTGATTTGTTTCTGTGCCCCGATTCAGGCCTATCCTCTATAGCAGAGGTCACTAATAGATCCAGACATTGTCCAATGCGGACCCGCGCCAATCAACTAATGTGAACGATTTCTTGTCTTTACTGTATATGGGCTTTGGCGTGCAGTAAAGTCAAAGACCAATCACGTGCGTCGTAAGATCACCAAAAGCGCTCCTCAGCCATTCAGATATGAGCAGATTGGGGCCTGCAGCACGCGCACAGGCAAGGAGCAACAGTCGGAGAATAAAGTGAGTCAGAGAAAGTATAATGTGCTCTTAAACCAACTCACGCATGTCAAGAATTGATGTTGAGTTAACAAGAAGACGCAGGTTTTATTTACTGTTTCTATAAATAAACACTTTAGGATACATTTTTTCAAAAACATTCTGTTTTTTTTTAACTAAGCCCTTGTTTTTACTCGGTGAGCAAAAAACATTCATTAGAAGTTTCATGAATAATTCATTCAGTTCAGCATTTAAACAGTAAATATAGTTTAAATATACTGAACGGTATATGTGATGTGTTGGTCTTTCAGTTGCTGATGGTATAAGCTGCTGATACTAGGCTACTTCAGTAAACAAGATATGGCACTGAATTATATCACAAGTTAGAAATGATGACGGTCCAGAACTAGGCCATACTGAATTCTAATTCTCTATAGCCTAAAGTCAGTTCACATATGCTGCTGCAAAACTCACATTCCAGTGGCCGTGTGCTTCACCCCCCTAAATTAGGGAAATTTAGCAAGTGAATCGTGAAACTCGTATAGAAAACAACATTCCCTACTCATCCATGCTTGCTGGCTCAACCGTAGAAAATCAGTCTCACAATTAAAAAATAAGCAGCATTGTGCAACAAAGCTTATTACTGAAATAAAACAACAAAACATCCTATTGTACTTCTTTGTACTTCTGGCAAATTCAGACTGGATGAGATTAGAACTGGAATGTTTGACAAAATCCCATTAAAACATGACTGTCTGGTCAAAAAAAACGTTTAACACTAGACAAAAAATTGACTATTCAGTCACTGTGTTCAACTGTGCAAAAATGGTGCTTTTAATCCTTTGATGCAGAAGCTAAGTTGTGTTTAAAGGGCAGTAATACAAAAAGTATAGGTATAAGTATTTTTTTAATAAAAAAAACTGAAATAAGGATTTGTGAGGATTGAGGAATTCATGGAAACTTGAATAATGTATAATTTATATATATGCATTCAGGAAATTGACATGATACAAATTCTACTGGTTATACTATTTTTTGAGTTGTTCTTTCTCAATGGTTACAAAATTACTAACAGAGTATGAGTAACATATCAACAACATATCACTGTTGAAGTAGCAGTACTGAAGTATCTGAATACAAATGTAACATCTTTTAGATGTATTGTTGATATATTACCTACGTTAAGTAGCTGTATCGGTGATATATTACATGAAATTATTTCCATTAGGCATAACCGGACATGGTCTGTATTATACCTATTACATTTTCAGTTACTTTTCAGGTCTACTGATCTACTGATATGAACTTGGACCAGCTAAAGTCCAATTCCCCAGAATCAGATTATAAACAAACTTAATTTATGCAGTTCATTAAAAGTCTCTTGATAAACTACTGAATGTATTCAAATGTATGCTTCTCTGCTGCTACATCACCGATATATTATTGTTAGTGAGTTTGTTGAGTGTTTATTTTATTTGAGATGAACCACTTCCAACATAGTGTCACCATTCTAGCTGAATAAGTACCTTTCAGAACATGCAAATATTTGATGTAGTGAAAGTCTTCAGCTTACAGAGTGAACATTTGGAAGACTTACCTAAAAAGAAGCACAGATTCATGCCTTCATAAAAAAATTATGCATGCTGCAAGTGTAGGTTTCAATTAGGCTTTAAATAGGCTTTATTGATGTGTTAAGTTATTTGTTTAAACTGTCTTAACATTTACTTTGTGTTTTGAAGTGAGAGAGAGAATCACAAAATCACAACCAAATAACTTTGACTTTTGCTTACCTTCTGTGCTGTAGGTTTAGCCGTCTTCACAAGTTTCAGTCACAAGTTTGCATGAACACATCCACTTTAGGTTATTCCTAATCATAAAAACCGCACTGTATAGTTCTGTACGCCCTACAACAGAAGCTAATGTCACAAAAATGTACCTGAGTGGGACTATTCAGACATTCAGCTGCTCAGCTATGGCAAAGGAAACGCACGGAGGAATTTGCAGCGGCGAGGTGTGTGTGTGTGTGTGTGTGTGTGTGTGTGTGTGTGACCACAGCTCAGTTGCCGCACTGGCTGCACACAAAGGCACAGTGTTTTACTCAAAACTGGAAAGAAATCATGGAGTACATTTTCTCTCAATTATCCTGTACTAGCACAGTTCAGACAGTCCTTTTAAAAGTTTCTTCAACTGCCTCATCACGTACTTGTGTAATAGTCTATTATGACTGTGCGTAAAAGCGCAGTAAGCCCAGAACCAAACTAACCATAAACATGAAGCCTAAATGCCAACCCTCCTCCACACTGCAGCCCAACGTTTCATTCTCACAGGCAGGCTGAAAGTCTGTCAGCTGCTAGTAATGAGTCCTGCCCCTTTCACTAGTCTTCCCTTAGCAGTCTCCCTGCACTAAATAAACTTCATTTATCCCCCCATTCAGTGCAGCCTCGCGTGCTCTAGGGCCCCAGAGCACTTCAGCCAAACCTGTGCGCTGTAAGGTATCAGTGTATTTAGACCCATTCTGCATGAAAACCACTATAAAATGTAATCATCATAGAAGCTCAAATAAATTAAATGCAAATATGTCTCTACAGTAAATGATTATGTATCCACTTACAACTGTTCTTAAAGAACCTGCTTGACGTGTTTGAATCTAGTATTAAACCAAATGAAATAAAGACAAAAAGCTTTACTTGCACAAAAAAATAATTCATTACTTTAATTCAAATACAGTGGAATGCATTGAATAGTTCAGCAGAGAATTGTACATCTGTACAACTTTCCAAGTTTTTGCTTTGTTCCCTTTCACCAGCCAATCCCTGAATAGTTGTAACTCTACAAAAAAGATTAAAAACACCAATGCTACAATTACTTCATACTTAATTTGACTCCTCGCCAAATATATCAGTATGTAGAGATGCTCTCTGTGCTACACTAGTATGCAATTACTGTGAGCCAGTAGATTTACAAACCACAGTTGGTTTCTTCAGCACTAATCATTTTTCATCCATCATTTTTTTTACAAGTTTATGTATTTTATGTATGAAAATAAAAGTAAAGATATGTCAAAAATGAGATGCATGTTTTTGTAGCAGTTAAGTTCTCTTGCTGGGGAAAGGAAAAAAAAAGGGGGGGGGGGGGGGGGTGGTTATTTAATGTTATTCCAAACTACTGATTCAGTCAGACATTCACCAAATAGAAAGGACAACTTCAAAGCTTTACATTGAGAAAAGCTTTCCAACTGGTTTCGTTTGTATCCTATTGAGCCTGATAATGTCAGGCTAAATATCAGGAGTGCTTCTTCAAATATTATAACTATTGCAATAAAAAATAAATTAAAAAAAAACTTATTCAAGTAAAAAAAGTCTATAGCTTCCTACTGTGGTTATGCCAGACTTAATCAGTGCATACAATCCACACGATTCACAAGAATTTTTAACAGGCTATTTTTTTTTTTTTTTTTTTTGCAATTTTGGCTCATATTATGTTTGTAATCATGAGGCACTATTTAACACTTTCCATTGTACATTTGACCAATTTCTCTAAATTTATAAATCACACATTAAGGTTTAAACAAAAAAAAGTCACTCCCAGTGGTTTACTGTGAAATGCATGGTTCTAACAGTGACAGGAACCAGACGTCTGAACATTTAATATTGGCTGTTTTACCATTATAAACAGCACATTCAAAACTCATTTAATATAGTAAATATAATAGCTATATTTATGACGCTTGTAGACGTCGCACCACTGATTCTGATCACCTCCACTGTAGAAATCAAGGGCACCAAGTTGTCTAGAATGCACCATATTACATCCGAACGACTTGGTTTACACCTAAAACAAGTCTGAATTACACTGACATTGTGACAAATCATTGAGATTCCCTTTTATTACCTTTTCTTAATGGCCAAGACTCAAAGATATTTACATCAAAAGTTAACTGACTGTTCAATTCTTTGCTGAAAAGTTTTTGTGAGCATTTCTGGTTCTGTGTATTTCACCCGTATTTTGTGTTCAGAGACTGTGTACAATGCAGAGCACTAAGCAGCAACCCTTTTCTCCAGTGTGGTTTTGAGGGCATCTCTAGCATTGGAACAAGACTCTAAGACTTTGCCATTTCTGAAAGGAAAATAAACAAATTCAGAAAAGTGTTATTGAACAGATATAGCAGAGTAAATACAAGACTGTCTCTATGTTCAAGTTAAGAGAAATAAACTACCACTACTGTAATGGATAACTCTGGAAAAAACATGGCTTAACCTGGTCAAAAAGATCTCCAGAACATCAGCCTGGTCTACGGGAAAGTAATCCTGCCCAACACAGTGCTCCAGAGCGATGAGGTGACCAGGCAAGACACACACCTTCATCTTCTTCTCACCCTGACAAAGTAGCAGTAAGCAACAGACAAAGTGTGAGGTAATGAATGTGTCAGAAGTGATCTAAGTGAGTGACAAGGTCACAGAGAGTGCAGACAATCACAATAATAAAAGCGGTACCTTTAAAAGCCCCAGGTTCACCATCAGTGAAGAGATAAAAACTGAAGTATGAAAGTGAGGATTGGAAAATGCTTTCCTCAAAAGGGAATCTGTACAATACAAAGGAGGAGTTTTCCATGGTCAGTGAAAGTAATATTGGCTAATTTCAGACAGAACACAACATATAGAACACAGCATTGTACTCATACCAATAGTTTCGAGAACGACTTGCTTCACTTCTGCCTCCTCCTTGTATACTGATGTGATCTGAAGAAAAACCTCTGCGAATTTAGCAGCATCTGAAAAATCAAGCTGGCACATCGAAGGACAGACTTTAGTAAATATCCAGTAAGACATGAGTCACACGTTAAGGTTAGTTGGCAACAGAGATGATAAACAAAAACAGATTTGGTAGGCAATCCCAGTAATCTGCTGTACCTGCTGCTCAATTAGATTAGTTCTTTTGGCTCCAAGGTTTAGAATTTTTTCTGATGTTGGGGAATTAAGGAAGGACAAAAGGTCAGAACTGCAGAGAGTCACCTGTAAAGAAGAAAATACTTTTATCATGTTGGCTTCCACTATTACAGGCAGAACTAAATATATTTCAATACTAAATATAAAACTGATCGTGAGTCTATTTTACCTTTGCTGGACTTGTTTCACCATTTTCTTTTGTCCCATTTACACAGTTTTGCTCTTCATCATCTTCCTCTGTGTCCTCGTCCTCATCCTCTTCCTCCTCATCTGGCTCACCTTCATCATCGCTACAATTACATATTTCAATTGAAAACAAATTGGCAAAACATTTGACAAATGACCAAAAAGATTTTGCGTTCTTTTTGCTTTTTGCAATTAAGCCAGACTGTTTATGAAGCATGGTCATAAAGTATCACTGGTCCGCGTATTGGGGACTTTGCCTGCTTAAACACTCCCGATCTAATTATCCACTTATCAACCCTTTCTAGGCTTAAACGTGAGTTTTACCAATTTTAACATTAATGGTTGATACTTTATGGTCATTCAAATGCATTTAGGGGTTTGATGTGAAAAGAGCCACTATAGAAAAACTGACTCAAATTCCTTTATAACCATGAAACCTAAGACAGAGGTCTACAATACAATTTTATTTACTACCCAAAATAACCAGTGCACCTACACATCTTCTAAGTCACGAATTCTATGCAATACGTTAATAATGGTAAAATTGCAGTAAATCTAAAAGCCAGTTTATTTAATGACTATTTTGCATTAGAACACCGTGCATCCAACTTTGCACCATGATTGGATTAAAATAGGTCCTCAAACCCATTAGAAAAAAAGTCTCAGGCATCAGCGAGTATATTAATACTCACTTTACATAACTTATTTAAGATAGCTTTTAGAGACAAACATTTCAGTATTCAGATAATAAACTGTTTGACTTGTTTAAATATGAAGATTGTTCTTGAAAAACAGGTGGAATTGCACTTTAAGTGCATGTGTTCAAAGTAGAAAAATGCTAAAATGTCCAGAAACCAGGGTCGGGCACCACTGAACAAAACCAACTGAATAAAAGTCAAGCTTCCATTGATGTCCTGTTAGTATTTCACTAAAGTGTGATGACCTCCATTCCAACATTAGTCAGAAAAGAAAAAACAAGGCAATAGATTAAATACATTATGTTCTAGAGATCTGTGCTAATGTGAACGATTAGGTTGTATTACTTATATGATACATTTAGACCAACAAGGCTACAAACTGAAAACCCAGCAGGCACTTAAAGATTGAAAATTATTTAAAAGGAAGATTACCTAAGTGAGCCAAGCACATCTGCTCTGTTTGCAATTTCCCAGGCTTCTCTGAGAGCTTCACAGCCGTCCTCCCCTAGGCAGTTTCCTGTCCACCAAGAAACACTTCAGTTCAGTTCACCTCCCAACTGTGACAATCCTCCAAAAGAACTCCATCAGTCCTCAAAGCTTTTGATTCACTTGACTATTTTACACAATTTCAGTATATTCACATTGCTTCTAAAACAGCAGCAGTATATTTGCATTACGCTGAATGTTTTGTCCCATTCTAAGAGACTAATATAAATTATTTAAACATATATCATTTTACCATTAAAGTTTAACAGTCAACTGCACTTTTTTTGCAAGGTATGCAGCAGTCCAATGTCCAACAGAAATTCAACAATGATGTGTATGCTATGTAAACCTCTAAATACACTATATAGCCAAAAGTATGTGGACACTAGACCATTACACAAATATGACATTCCGCAAGATTCTGGAGTGCGTGTGTGCAAATGCATTCCCATTCAGTCAACGATCATTTGTAAGGACAGAAACTGATTTTGGTTGGCTCCTAATAAAGGTTCCAGTTAATCTCCGAGGTTAGGGTTAGGTTAGATTACGGCTTTATATAAATCCCTTTGTGCATACAGGCACAGTCAACCTGGAAAAGAAAAGGGCCTTTCCCAAAGTGTTACCGCAAACGTACAAGTATAATATTGTAGCATAGACTTACACTAAAAAAAGTGAAGTGTGACTCATCATTTCAGAGATCACATTTAACTGCTACACAGTCAAGTGGAGTGTTTTACACCACCCTGGTTTCTGAGTGGCACTGCACATAGTGATCTTAGGCTTGTGAGCAGCTGCTAGGCCAGCAAGACATTTCTTGTAGCTCCCGATGCACAGTTCTTGTGCTACCTTTGCTTCTAGAGGTAGTATGGAAATCTTTAGTGAGTGATGCAACAGCAGACAGAGGATTTTTTTATTTTTTTATATACATGCAATTTGTTTCAACATCTGGAGGGTCTGCTTCATATGTGCATAGTCTACCATTTTGTGGGTGAGCTGCTGTTTCATTTCACAATAATATCACTTTAACAGTTGACCAATCTAGCAGTAAGACAGTTCACAAACTGACTTGTGGAAAATGCAACATCCGATGGCTCTCAGTGGAGGTTGGATGGCTATGTGCTTGATTTTATGCAAGTTAACAATGGGTGACTGAAACACCTGAACTCCATTATTAGGGGTGTCCAAATCCATATGCCCATATAGTGCACATTAACATTCTCAATAAAATTACCATTGAGGTCCAGTTTCTGCAGATCAACTTTGTCCCGTACTGCCCTAGCAACCACAAAAGCTGCAGCTTCTGAAATCTCCCCAAAAGACAGATTGAGCTCCTACAGACATGAAAGACATTAAGTAGTTTGTGGGTTTCTTTGCGGTATTTTCATATTTAAATGTTTGTTTTATACAAACATCTACAAGACAAAGTGCATAAAGCATGTGTGTATAATTCTAGCTGAAAATAAAAGTATCAAGGAAATGATCTAATTGTTAACATACTGACCCTGAGAATAGGTAGTCCTTCTCTTAAGGCTGCTGCAATAGCAATAGCACCTTCAGATCGTACCAGACAGTCTCCAAAATTAATGACCTGAACATTGCGCAGGTGCCTGAGTGCCTGAAAACAGAATGTGAAAATATTGTAATAATCACACTTTTGACATATTATTTAATGTCTTCATGAATACAGCAAGCAGGCCTTTACATGTGAATGTCTAAAATCAACTCAATATAGCTTAATTTTATAAATGTTATTACTATGTTATATGTTTCCTCTTTTGGGACTTTTAAAACTGCAATGATAAATACTCATTAATAACTTGACACCCTTTCACAAAAATATCAACATGAAAACTTAAATACTAGAACCTAAATGTTTATTAGACCTGAGCCATGGCTACTGCTCCTCTCGTAGTAAAGGTATTGTCGTTGAGGTTGAGGTTACGGAGATTGAGATTGTTCTGCATTGCAATGGCCAAAGCTGTGATTCCAGGATGGGTGATCCCATTCTGTGGCATGTGGACTTCCTCAAGACTACCAATCATCTGTACAAGCAAAACAGATGACAGTCAAAATTAATGTCAACAGCTGCATGAGAGAAAAAAGACAAAAGCAAAAAGCATGTTTCATTGCCTGAAAAGAATGGGCAAGAGCAATGGCACCATCATTCTCCAGACGGTTTCGCCCAGCTGCAAAGACTTTTAGCCTCAGAGGGGAGCCGGCAGCACTTGACTGCTTGTAGCATTCAGCCAATGCAGAGGCCAGAATCTAGAAAGACATACAAAAGTCACATAGATGTATATCCTGAAGACTTTTACTTTAATAATTTTTGATAATTTAGCTTTTAAGAATGTACTACCACCACTTACTGTTCCCCCTCCAATACCCATACCACAGTTATTGAGCCTGAGTTCCTGCAGAGTATGGCATACAGGGCTCTTCAAGAGGGCCTCAATGCCCTTTACTCCATCTGGACCAAAGGCATTGTCACTCAAGTCCAGTTCAGTAAGCCTGGTCCCTGAGGTCATCAAAGCACTGCCCAGTGATTTCTAAAAAGGTTATGTTTTGGATATGACTGCTCCTTCATGTTCAACCAAGTATTCTTAATTTATGTCATTCATCTAGATAGTGACTCACCAGAGCAGGAGGGATTTCAGAGCGAAGGCGACCTGTAAACATGTCGCTCCAGTGGCATCGCTTAAATAAACATTTTAAAAATTTAAATTAATAAATAAATAAATAAGACAAACAATAATCAATTGTTCTAAATGATACAAAATAAAACCAAAATAAATTCAATACAGTACCTGCAGTTCTTTTTTGGATACAAGGGCCTTTGCAATGGCATGTGCTGCTTCCACCCCAACAGTATTTCCTTCCAGTCTCAATGCCTTCAGACCCTTGCACTGTTCTATCTCTTTAACTATCTCTTCCACTGAAGACAGAAAGAATCACATATTACTACAGTACCCCAAAGTCAACACTGTTCTCAAAGAACAAGAAAGGATGACCATGCAGTCATTTGAAAATTTAAACATGATGCTAGCATCTAAATACTTTCACACCTGACTGCTCGTCATCCAGCTTCAGTCCTTGACCCTTGTAGCTTAACTCTTCTCCAACATGAGTCTTGGACAGCGCCTCTGTAAGCTGAGCAATATCTTCTGAAGCCATTCGATTCCCTTTGAATTGCCTAGCCATAAATTCAAAACAAAACACTTGCTGCACACATTCATATGTAGACAACAGACATATATATATACAAATAAAAGACAATAGACAACTACAAAGTTACACCATTTTATAATGCAATCAGTAGCAGATGGTCTACCAGGCAGCTAGCCATATTTAATTTACCGACTTTTATTATCAGGGTTTTAAAGAGACACTATCCGGCGTTAGTCAACAATTTAGATATCAGTATAAATCAGTGTAAATATGAAGAAAAACGTGGCTGAAAATAGCTTCTTGTTCGAATTCCCCGTTCCACCTTAAATTATGCAGCAGTTCGAATAAGAAGCTAACTTAAGAAAGCGATAAATAGCAAAATTAAGTTATTTATCTAGAAAGATTGTTGATTTTGTTTAACTTAAATGCTGTAACGGTCTCGTGTTCATTATTAAAAGAACTGAAAATAGATAACGTCAGCTAGCTAACCTGCTAATAGCTAAATTGCGCGCACTAAAAAAACAAACAAAAAAAGTTAAATTGTTTTGGCTAACTACCTTCATTTTATTTTTTATTTATCTCCAAACTATTGGTTTAAGCATTTACATTACCAACCAGGTATTAAATGTATGTTTCTGGAGATTCCTTCACACTTTAATCTGAGTAACTCAGCTACCCACCGTTTACCGCTAAGGCTGTATCTCACAACACGAAACGCATGGACGCAGACATAAACCCGGCGCCGGTCCCTGATTTTTTCAAAATAAAAGTCTGGATAATTCTTCAAAAAACGGCATTAAGCTATTTGAAATAAAAATACAATAAAATACATTAACCCCTTAATCTGCGGTTACAGGCTATGGTATTATAGCATATAAAGAATAAGTTTTGAAAATTACATTGGACCAAGTGGCAAGTCTAGTATGGCAAGTATAAACGTATCCTACCACATTAGTCAGTCCTTTAGCATGATTTATTCTTTTTATTAATTATGTATATACAAAAAGTCAGAATGTGTGGACAAATTGGGAATTTAAAAATTTTCTAACATAGTCGAAATTTACAATTATTTATTTATTTATTTAAATCGTCTGTTGCTTTTTGGTTTTTGTTATTATTTTTAACACCACTTTTGTACTATGTAGCTAACATAGCAATCTCTATGAAGATACCCTTATCCGGAAGGTCACATAATTACTTTGCAACACATACTGTGTGGGATTTATATATATCAAGTGACGCAGCCTCGTCCTACGCACTGCCCCAGTGGCCTAATGGATAAGGCACTGGCCTCCTAAGCCAGGGATTGTGGGTTCGAGTCCCATCTGGGGTGAGCCATATTTTCATGTTCTCAAGATGCCAGAGTAAGAGTAATGCATCTTAATACTGTTCCTAAGGAGTCACAGAATCTTTTCAATGATTGATTGCCTGAACAAACCTGATCTAGCAAGATTAGCTACATCTGGTGTGTTGGGCGAGCTAGAGGCTTAGATAGCAGACACTTCTGTGCTGAATCTGGCTTTCATATGTTACATATACAAGTCAGTACAGTGCCAGATGCCATACAGTATAATTTTATTTTTATTTAGGATTACAAGGCCTGCAATATTAGTAAACACACTCTGCATTACAAGGAAGATTTTCTCTCACAAAGTTTCTTCACTACTTTTGGTCTATGGGAAAAAATGTAGCTTCTGCTTAGTGTAGACTAAAAGAGATGATTGCCTGCTGTACTCTTATCTTCTACAGTTATTAGTAGTGGTGGCAAAGATAACGCGTTAATCTCCTGAATGAAGAAAATGCAGTTAATCACAATTAGAGATTCATTTGACAGCCCTAGTTATAAGAAATCATTAGTACAAAGGTCATCCTGTTGTTCATGGGAGTGCAAGCAAAGAGCCTTTTACTGGAGGTCTTCAGCCAAATGTTTTTGTGGGGCGCATTTGGAAAAAGGCAGAAGTACCTTTAATGCAACAGTGGATTATGATCTCACTAATACACTAAATTTAAAAAAATAAAAACAGGAGGATAAACCTTGCCATGTTCGGTATGACCACTCAACCGGCATTCATCCACAGCATTTTGCAGATTTTTGACACAGAGTTTGGCGAGGAGCAGACGAGGAGACAGGCAGGATGAATGGGGGAGCAGACACAAATGCAAGTTTTAAACAAGAATACTTTTAATAAAGAACAAAACAAAAACTAAACACTAAGAACATTAACTTATATTAAACATAAACAAGGAGCAAGCGGGAACACAAAACAACACGAGGCACAGAAACACGGAAACCACAGAAAATGACTGACCACACTGGGAGCAAACAGAAGGAATATATACACAGAGACTAACGAGAAGAAACAAAAAAAAGCTGCTAACAATAGGCAGGGCCACAGATGTCAAATAGGTGAGACAAAACATAAGGTGTGTTGATTTCACCAGGCGCCGCGCAGGCCAATCATCGCCTGGCTCGGTACGGTGCATGCCGGTTAGGTTTTGTTGTTCGACTTAAGCTGGCGCCACCGTCGCTTCACTATGACATACAACATTAACAAATTGCGAGCGCGAGGTGGCTGCAGGCTTCACACACTCTTCACTTCTAACCCACCTGATCGTCTGCAAAAAATGTTCTGTTTGTAGGAGACAGAGAAAAGCGTCTACAGCAAAATACAGTCTCGGTTAATAAACTACTTGGTTCTCACCCTGGATGTAAGAAAAAACAATCAAAAAAGAGCAAGGTCTCCCTTCTCATAAGGTAGCGTGGCCGAGCGGTCTAAGGCGCTGGATTAAGGCTCCAGTCTCTTCGGGGGCGTGGGTTCGAATCCCACCGCTGCCATGAAGTATTTTGAAAATAATTAAAACTGCCCTTAAGTTCCTTCCAATTTACGTCATTTACTGTCTTCTGCAGGGTTCGATAAGGGCAAAGATTAGTCAGACAGCAAACCAACTGGAAAACGAGTGCTTGCCTATCCCCTTTTCGAAAAAACTCTTCACTCTATTAAAATAGA
>CM038715.1:16438480-16515980 GCA_021613375.1 Megaleporinus macrocephalus
CTCTTACTGGTGCGAACTACTATACAGACAGGTGAAGACTCTTACTGGTGCGAACTACTATACAGACAGGTGAAGACTCTTACTGGTGCGGACTACTATACAGACAGGTGAAGACTCTTACTGGTGCGGACTACTATACAGACAGGTGAAGACTCTTGCTGGTGCGGACTACTATACAGACAGGTGAAGACTCTTGCTGGTGCGGACTACTATACAGACAGGTGAAGACTCTTACTGGTGAGCCCTACTATACAGACAGGTGAAGACTCTTACTGGTGAGCCCTACTATACAGACAGGTGAAGACTCTTACTGGTGCAGGCTGGTATACAGACAGGTGAGGACTCTTACTGGTGCAGGCTGGTATACAGATATGTAAAGACTCTTACTGGTGCAGGCTGGTATACAGACAGGTGAAGACTCTTACTGGTGCAGCCTGGTATACAGACAGGTGAGGACTCTTACTGGTGCAGGCTGGTATACAGACAGGTGAGGACTCTTACTGGTGCAGGCTGGTATACAGACAGGTGAGGACTCTTACTGGTGCAGGCTGGTATACAGACAATTGAAGACTCTTACTGCTGCCTGCTGGTATACAGACAGGTGATGACTACTGTTGGTGCGGGCTACTATACAGACAGGTGACGACTTACTGATGCAGGCTGGTATACAGATGGCTGCTTTGGTGGAGGTCTTTTTACAAAATGATACAAATAAATGCAGTATTACGTCAAATATTTTGTTTACAGGCTTTTTTACAGACTTGGGTTGAACTCACATTCATATACCATTTCTAGTCCCGATACCTTGACCGCCACCATCATTGAGGTGTTCTTTACAGAGGTTACAGATATCTAGCATACCGCAACTTTGTGAGGTGGTGCTGGGGGTATAAGTCAGCACATGCACGTAGTTATCCCCTCCTGTACAGTACGATGGACCTCCAATGGATTTCTTCACCCACTTGATTTTAAAAACACTTTTAAAATGTCTTAGCTTTCTAACTCAATTTGTTTTTCGACATTTATGCAAAACATCATATGCCATGATGCATACATTTTTAAACAACCATGGAATAGTACTTGAAGTCAAGTCGATTTGTATAGTGCTTTTTACAATAATGTTGTCACAAAGCAGTTTTACAGGAGTTTGAGCATTAAAAGCTGAGTCCGAAGGTAAAAGCTGTAGAAACTGCACAGGTCGTATATCAGGTGGATGATACAGTGATGCAGTCAAGTGTAGCGCAGGGCTCACTTTAAACACGAATGTGTTACACTCAGGATTACCTGTGCAACAATAGGTATAATCAATGGACCTGTTAGGTTCGCTCGTGGAGCAATACACATAGAAGAAATGAGACCAGAGAATGTGGAAGTTATGGAGTGTACTGAATGTAAATAAAATAAATTTCTTCAAGTAAACAGTCCCAACAAACCAATTGTACAAAAAGCAAAAGATTTTTTCCAGGAAAAATGAATAAATAAATAGTTCGCTGATCACCAAAACCAAATCTAATCACTCAATTTATTCTTTGCTTATATATTGTTGTCAGTTATTGTTTTTTTCCCCAAACTAATCACCTGTGTTTACTTCTGGAGTTACGGATAAAATTTTACAGTAAGTATTAGTTATTATTATTATAGCCTATTTATTGTTATTTTTGCAATTCATTGTTTCTCTTCTTTTATTACCTCTAGGTCCGATTAAATTTATAAGGTAATGGTAAGTATTGAGGTTGGTATTTTTACTGGTTATTGTCAAGTCTGTAGTTAAAATCTAATATGCAAATATAAAATATATTAATAGATACTTGACCTTTAAACTTGACCTTTAACCCAACTTGAAATTTCACTTTAACAACCCAACAATATTCAATAAAGTAGTAACCAGAAATTTATAACAAAACCACTTATCAAATTTAACAAAATAATACATGAATAAATCAGCAACCAAATAAGAAATAAAAATCCTTTTCACAGTTTCTTAGCTTTGAACAATATAACTGTTTACAACTCCAGTCTCTTTTCTTTCACAGTAGTTTTCTTCCTTTAAAAGTGTCAAAAGTGTCCTTTAGTAATATGAAAAGTTCGGTTTTCGTAGATGTCAAGTGTCTGTGTGTGAAGAAAAAACCTGGGATCCACAAAATATACTCAAGGTTCACTTTGGGCCATTACGGGCTTCGGCCCGCCATCTTGACACACACAGCGCATCGACCGCGAAGAGCGTTCTTGAAGAGTTCAATCAATTCCAACCCAAGAAAAAACCTGTTTACAGGAAAACAGCGTGTAAGTACTCATATAACAAATTTACATTAATCACAAATACATACAGCGAGCGGTAGCTCAGCTAGAAAATTATATTCAGTAATATTGCTATGAAAAACTCAGAATACAGCTTAATAAACCTCTGCATCTTCTGACAAAAGTGCTTACACGTGGATACAATTCGTCTCCATAGCTCATTTAGCAGTGTTAGCTCATACTACATTCATCAGTGTTACCCTGGCATAGATTCCATTACATTCAATGGCGTTAGCTTAGCATAGCGAATAGGTGCAACCGCTAGGCTAATTAGCGATGTTATACCTTTATTTACTCGGCTATTTTGGTTCAAACACATATACAAATGTGTTTTATACTCACCGAATCCAATCCATTGTTCTTACATGCCATTTTAGGTCAAATTAGCACCAAGCTCTCCCACCACCTGCAGATTACCCGGAGTATCCAGCCTGCAAAGTTTTGGAGTAAGTAGAACTTCGCTGTCTCTTCTCTGCAACCTACTTTTACAGGCAGAGAACTTTCAGCTGAGATGCACCGTCTCTACTCTCTCACAACAAGCACGAAAACTTTAAGGCAGTGACGCAGCTGAGGTCGTCACCTACTGGCACTGATTGGCCAAGCAACGCCCACCTAACCTCTTCAGGAAAAATTATTGGACGCTATTTTGCGCGTTGGACCGTCTGTGAGACTGATTGGCTGCTATTTGCGCATTAAATTTCACCATTTTGTTCGGTTATAATTAGACAGTTTAATTCTCATTTAAACACTGTTTGCTACTGTTTTTCATTCATTAACTTGTTTTTATCCTATTTCAGGATAAATTAAAATTATAATTATTAATTTCTCTGTTATTCTATTGGAGACCTGGGTTACACAAGGAAGGAGGAAATGGCACAAATGGAGAGGAGAACTGGTTGGTGCCAGGGGGGCCCTGATGGTCAGTCCTTTACAGTATTCGGCGGGACAGGTGGGCGGTTATTACCTCAGAATGAGAAAAGAGACAGTGTTAGTTCTGGTTTGGGTTAGTACAGAGGATGAGATGAACTTCAGAGTATAGCTGGTGACTCTGGCAGATCTTTAACTTCCAAAAAACAGGCTGACATAGAGACAGGTAAACACTCTTACTGGTGCAGGCTGCTTTTAAGACAGGTGAAGACATACTGGTTCAGGCTAGAATACAGACAGGTAAACACTCTTACTGGTGCAGGCTGGAATACAGACAGGTAAACACTCTTACTGGAGCAGGCTGGAATACAGACAGGTGAAGACATACTGGTTCAGGCTGGTATGTAGACAGGTGAAGACTCTTACTGGTGCAGGCTGGTATACAGACAGGTGAAGACTCTTACTGGTGCAGGCTGGTATACAGACAGGTGAAGACTCTTACTGGTACAGGCAGGTATACAGACAGGTGAAGACTCTTGCTGGTGCAGGCTGGTATACAGACAGGTGAAGACTTTATGGTGTGGGCTTTTATACAGACAGGCGAAGACCCTTATGTGTGCAGGCAGCTATAGAGACAGGTGAAGGCTCTTTCTGGTGCGGTCTTGTATAAAGACAGATGAATGTTCTTGCTGGTTCAGGCTGTTATACAGACAGGTGAAGACTCTTACTTGTGTGGGCAGCTATGGAGACAGCTGAAGGTTCTTGCTGGTGCAGGCTGGAATACAGACTGGTGAACCCTCTTACTGATGCAGACTGGAATACAGATATGTAAAGACTCTTACTGGTGCAGGCTGGTATACAGACAGGTGAAGACTCTTGCTGGTGCAGGCTGGAATACAGACAGGTGAAGACTTACTGGTGCAGACTGGAATACAGATATGTAAACACTTTTACTGATTTAGGTTGCTATACAGACAGGTGAAGACTCTTGCTGGTGCAGGCTGGAATACAGACAGGTGAAGACTCTTCCTGGTGCAGGCTGGTATACAGACAGGTAAAGACTCTTACTGGTGCAGGCTGGAATACAGACAGGTTAAGACTCTTACTGGTGCAGACTGGAATACAGATATGTAAACACTCTTACTGGTTCAGGCTGGTATACAGACTGGTAAAGACTCGTGCTAGTCAAGGCTGGTATAGAGACAGGTGAAGACTCTTTCCGGTTTAGGCTGGTATACAGAAACGTGAAGACACTTACTGGTGCAGGCTGGTATAGAGACAGGTGAAGACACTTACTGGTGCAGGCTGGTATACAGACAGGTGAGGACTCTTGCTGGTGCAGGCTGGTATACAGACAGGTGAGGACTCTTGCTGGTGAAGGCTTGTACACAGACAGGTTAAGACTCTTACTGGTGCAGACTGGAATACAGATATGTAAACACTCTTACTGATTTAGGTTGGTATACAGACAGGTGAGGACTCTTGCTGGTGCAGGCTGGTATACAGACAGGTGAAGACTCGTGCTAGTAAAGGCTGGAATACAGACAGGTGAAGACTCTTTCTGGTTTAGGCTGGTATACAGAAACGTGAAGACACTTACTGGTGCAGGCTGGTATACAGACAGGTGAAGACTCTTGCTGGTGCAGGCTGGTATACACACAGGTGAAGACTCTTCCTGGTGCAGGCTGGTATACAGACAGGTGAAGACTCTTACTGGTGCAGACTGGAATACAGATATGTAAACACTTTTACTGATTTAGGTTGCTATACAGACAGGTGAAGACTCTTGCTGGTGCAGGCTGGAATACAGACAGGTGAAGACTCTTGCTGTTTCAGGCTGGTATAAAGACAGGTGAAGACTCTTACTGGTGCAGGCTGGTATACACACAGGTGAAGACTCTTGCTGGTGCAGGCTGGTATACACACAGGTGAAGACTCTTGCTGGTGCAGGCTGGTATACACACAGTTGAAGACTCTTGCTGGTGCAGGCTGGAATACAGACAGGTGAAGACTCTTGCTGGTGCAGACTGGAATACAGATATGTAAACACTTTTACTGATTTAGGTTGGTATACAGACAGGTGAGGACTCTTGCTGGTCCAGGCTGGTATATAGACTGGTGAAGACTCATGCTAGTCAAGGCTGGTATAGAGACAGTTGAAGACTCTTTCCGGTTTAGGCAGGTATACAGAAAAGTGAAGACACTTGTGCAGGCTGGTATACAGACAGGTGAGGACTCTTGCTGGTGAAGGATCGTACACAGACAGGTGAAGACTCTTACTGCTTCAGGCTGCTATACAGACAGGTGAAGACTCCTATTGTTGCAGACCGGAATACAGACAGGTGAAGACTCTTGCTGGTGCAGGCTGGTATACAGACAATTGAAGACTCTTGCTGTTGCAGGCTGGAATAAAGACAGGTGAAGACTCTTACTGGTGCAGGCTGGAACACAGACAGGTTAAGACTCTTACTGGTGCAGACTGGAATACAGATATGTCAACACTCTTACTGATTTAGGTTGATATACAGACAGGTGAGGACTCTTGCTGGTCCAGGCTGGTATACAGACAGGTGAAGACTCTTGGTGGTGTAGGCTGGAATACAGAGAGGTAAACACTCTTATTGGTGCAGGCTGGTATACAGACTGGTGAAGACTCTTGCTGGTGCAGGCTGGAATACAGAGAGGTAAACACTCTTACTGGTGCAGGTTGGTATACAGACAGGTGAAGACTCTTGCTGGTGCAGGCTGATATACAGACAGGTAAAGACTCTTACTGGTGCAGGCTGGTATACAGACAGGTAAAGACTCTTACTGGTGCAGGCTGGAATACAGACAGGTGAAGACTCTTGCTGGTGCAGGCTGGTATACACACAGGTGAAGACTCTTGCTGGTGCAGGCTGGTATACAGACAGCTGAGGACTCTTGCTGGTGAAGGCTTGTATACAGACAGGTGAAGACTCTTACTGGTGCAGACTGGAATACAGATATGTCAACACTCTTACTGATTTAGGTTGCTATACAGAAAGGTGAAGACTCTTGCTGGTGCAGGCTGGAATACAGACAGGTGAAGACTCTTGCTGGTGCAGGCTGGAATACAGACAGGTGAAGACTCGTGCTAGTCAAGGCTGGTATACAGACAGGTGAAGACACTTACTGGTGCAGGCTGGTATACAAACAGGTGAAGACTCTTGCTGGTGCAGGCTGGTATACACACAGGTGAAGACTCTTGCTGGTGCAGGCTGGTATACACACAGTTGAAGACTCTTGCTGGTGCAGGCTGGAATACAGACAGGTGAAGACTCTTACTGGTGCAGACTGGAATACAGATATGTAAACACTCTTACTGATTTAGGTTGGTATACAGACAGGTGAGGACTCTTGCTGGTGCAGGCTGGTATACAGACAGGTGAAGACTCGTGCTAGTCAAGGCTGGTATAGAGACAGGTGAGAACTCTTTCCGGTTTAGGCTTGTATACAGAAACGTGAAGACACTTACTGGTGCAGGCTGGTATACAAACAGGTGAGGACTCTTGCTGGTGCAGGCTGGTATACACACAGGTGAAGACTTTTGCTGGTGCAGGCTGGTATACACACAAGTGAAGACTCTTGCTTGTGCAGGCTGGTATACACACAGTTGAAGACTCTTGCTGGTGCAGACTGGAATACAGATATGTAAACACTTTTACTGATTTAGGTTGCTATACGGAAAGGTGAAGACTCTTGCTGGTGCAGGCTGGAATACAGACAGGTGAAGACTCTTGCTGGTGCAGGCTGGTATACACACAGGTGAAGACTCTTGCTGGTGCAGGCTGGTATACACACAGGTGAAGACTCTTGCTGGTGCAGGCTGGTATACACACAGGTGAAGACTCTTGCTGGTGCAGGCTGGTATACAGACAGGTAAAGACTCTTACTGGTGCAGACTGGAATACAGATATGTAAACACTCTTACTGATTTAGGTTGGTATACAGACATGTGAGGACTCTTGCTGGTCCAGGTTGGTATACAGACTGGTGAAGGCTTGTATACAGACAGGTGAAGACTCTTACTGGTTCAGGCTGGTATACAGACCGCTGAAGACTCCTATTGTTGCAGACCGGAATACAGACAGGTGAAGTCTCTTGCTGGTGCAGGCTGGAATACAGAGAGGTAAACACTCTTACTGGTTCAGGCTGGTATACAGACAGGTGAAGACTCTTACTGGTGCAGGCTGGAATACAGACAGGTGAAGACTCTTACTGGTTCAGGCTGGTATACAGACAGGTAAAGACTCTTACTGGTGCAGGCTGGAATACAGACAGGTGAAGACTCTTACTGGTGCAGACTGGAATACAGATATGTAAACACTCTTACTGATTTAGGTTGCTATACAGACAGGTGAGGACTCTTGCTGGTCCAGGCTGGTATACAGACAGGTGAAGACTCTTGCTGTTGCAGGCTGGTATACAGACAGTTAAAGACTCTTGCTGGTGCAGGCTGGTATACACACAGGTGAAGACTCTTGCTGGTGCAGGCTGGTATACACACAGGTGAAGACTCTTGCTGGTGCAGGCTGGTATACACACAGGTGAAGACTCTTACTGGTGCAGGCTGGAACACAGACAGGTGAAGACTCTTCCTGGTGCAGGCTGGAATACAGATATGTAAACACTCTTACTGATTTAGGTTGGTATACAGACAGGTGAGGACTCTTGCTGGTCCAGGCTGGTATACAGACAGGTGAAGACTCTTCGTGGTGTAGGCTGGAATACAGAGAGGTAAACACTCTTACTGGTGCAGGCTGGTATACAGACAGGTGAAGACTCTTGCTGGTGCAGGCTGGTATACAGACAGGTAAAGACTCTTACTGGTGCAGGCTGGTATACAGACAGGTGAAGACTCTTACTGGTGCAGGCTGGTATACAGACAGGTAAAGACTCTTACTGGTGCAGGCTGGAATACAGACAGGTGAAGACTCTTACTGGTGCAGGCTGGTATACACACAGGTGAAGACTCTTGCTGGTGCAGGCTGGTATACACACAGGTGAAGACTCTTGCTGGTGCAGGCTGGAATACAGACAGGTGAAGACTTACTGGTGCAGACTGGAATACAGATATGTCAACACTCTTACTGATTTAGGTTGCTATACAGACAGGTGAAGACTCTTGCTGGTGCAGGCTGGTATACAGACAGGTGAAGACTCTTTCCGGTTTAGGCTGGTATACAGAAAAGTGAAGACACTTGTGCAGGCTGGTATACAGACAGGTGAGGACTCTTGCTGGTGAAGGCTGGAACACAGACAGGTGAAGACTCTTGCTGGTGCAGGCTGGTATACAGACTGGTGAAGACTCGTGCTAGTCAAGGCTGGTATAGAGACAGGTGAAGACTCGTGCTAGTCAGGGCTGGTATACACACAGGTAAAGACTCTTACTGGTGCAGGCTGGAATACAGACAGGTGAAGACTCTTCCTGGTGCAGGCTTGTATACAGACAGGTAAAAACTCTTACTGGTGCAGGCTGGTATACAGACAGGTGAGGACTCTTGCTGGAGCAGGCTGGTATACAGACAGATGAGGACTCTTGCTGGTGCAGGCTGGTTTACAGACAGGTGAAGACTCTTGCTGGTGCAGGCTGGTATACAGACAGGTGAAGACTCTTGGTGGTGTAGGCTGGAATACAGAGAGGTAAACACTCTTATTGGTGCAGGCTGGTATACAGACTGGTGAAGACTCTTGGTGGTGTAGGCTGGAATACAGAAAGGTAAACACTCTTACTGGTGCAGGCTGGTATACAGACAGGTGAAGACTCTTGCTGGTGCAGGCTGGTATACAGACAGGTGAAGACTTTTGCTGGTTAAGGCTTGTACACAGACAGGTGAAGACTCTTACTGGTGCAGACTGGAATACAGATATGTAAACACTCTTACTGATTTAGGTTGGTATACAGACAGGTGAAGACTCTTGCTGGTGCAGGCTGGTATACACACAGGTGAAGACTCTTGCTGGTGCAGGCTGGTATACACACAGGTGAAGACTCTTGCTGGTGCAGGCTGGAATACAGACAGGTTAAGACTCTTACTGGTGCAGACTGGAATACAGATATGTAAACACTCTTACTGATTAAGGTTGGTATATAGACAGGTGAGGACTCTTGCTGGTCCAGGCTGGTATACAGACTGGTGAAGACTCGTGCTAGTCAAGGCTGGTATAGAGACAGATGAAGACTCTTTCCTGTTTAGGCTTGTATACAGAAACGTGAAGACACTTACTGGTGCAGACTGGTATACAGACAGGTGAAGACTCTTGCTGGTGCAGGCTGGTATACACACAGGTAAAGACTCTTGCTGGTGCAGGCTGGTATACAGACAGCTGAGGACTCTTGCTGGTGAAGGCTGGAATACAGAGAGGTAAACACTCTTACTGGTGCAGGCTGGTATACAGACAGGTGAAGACTTACTGGTGCAGACTGGAATACAGATATGTCAACACACTTACTGATTTAGGTTGCTATACAGACAGCTCAAGACTCTTCCTGGTATAGGCTGGTATACACACAGGTGAAGACTTGCTGGTGCAGGCTGATATACAGACAGTTGAAGACTCTTGCTGGTGCAGGCTGGTATACAGACAGGTGAAGACTCTTTCCGGTTTAGGCTGGTATACAGAAATGTGAAGACACCTGTGCAGGCTGGTATACAGACAGGTGAGGACTCTTGCTGGTGAAGGCTGGTACACAGAAAGGTGAAGACTCTTGCTGGTGCAGGCTGGTATACAGACTGGTGAAGACTCGTGCTAGTCAAGGCTGGTATAGAGACAGGTGAAGACTCGTGCTAGTCAGGGCTGGTATACACACAGGTAAAGACTCTTACTGGTGCAGGCTGGAATACAGACAGGTGAAGACTCTTCCTGGTGCAGGCTTGTATACAGACAGGTAAAAACTCTTACTGGTGCAGGCTGGTATACAGACAGGTGAGGACTCTTGCTGGAGCAGGCTGGTATACAGACAGATGAGGACTCTTGCTGGTGCAGGCTGGTTTACAGACAGGTGAAGACTCTTGCTGGTGCAGGCTGGTATACACATAGCTGAAGACTCTTGCTGGTGCAGGCTGGTATACAGACAGGTGAGGACTCTTGCTGGAGCAGGCTGGTATGCAGACAGGTGAGGACTCTTGCTGGTGCAGGCTGGTATACAGACAGAGGAAGACTCTTACTGGTGCAGGCTGGAATACAGACAGGTGAAGACTCTTCCTGGTGCAGGCTGGTATACAGACAGTTAAAGACTCTTACTGGTGCAGGCTGGAATACAGACAGGTGAAGACTCTTGCTGGTTCAGGCTGGAATACAGACAGGTGAAGACTCTTACTGGTGCAGGCTGGAATACAGACAGGTAAAGACTCTTACTGGTGCAGACTGGAATACAGATATGTAAACACTTTTACTGATTTAGGTTGGTATACAGACAGGTGAGGACTCTTGCTGGTCCATGCTGGTATACAGACAGGTGAAGACTCTTGGTGGTGTAGGCTGGAATACAGAAAGGTAAACACTCTTACTGGTGCAGGCTGGAATACAGACTGGTGAAATCTCTTGCTGGTGCAGGCTGGTATACACACAGGTGAAGACTCTTGCTGGTGCAGGCTGGTATACACACAGGTGAAGACTCTTGCTGGTGCAGGCTGGTATACACACAGTTGAAGACTCGTGCTAGTCAAGGCTGGAATACAGACAGTTAAAGACTCTTGCTGGTGCAGGCTGGTATACAGACAGGTGAGGACTCTTGCTGGAGCAGGCTGGTATACAGACAGGTGAGGACTCTTGCTGGAGCAGGCTGGTATACAGACAGGTGAAGACTCTTACTGGTGCAGGCTGGAATACAGACAGGTGAGGACTCTTGCTGGTGCAGGCTGGAATACAGACAGGTGAAGACTCTTCCTGGTGCAGGCTGGTATACAGACAGGTAAAGACTCTTACTGGTGCAGACTGGAATACAGATATGTAAACACTTTTACTGATTTAGGTTGGTATACAGACAGGTGAGGACTCTTGGTGGTGTAGGCTGGAATACAGAAAGGTAAACACTCTTACTGGTGCAGGCTGGAATACAGACTGGTGAAATCTCTTGCTGGTGCAGGCTGGTATACACACAGGTGAAGACTCTTGCTGGTGCAGGCTGGTATACACACAGGTGAAGACTCTTGCTGGTGCAGGCTGGTATACACACAGTTGAAGACTCTTGCTGGTGCAGGCTGGTATACAGACAGGTGAAGACTCTTGCTGGTGCAGGCTGGTATACAAACAGAGGAAGACTCTTACTGGTGCAGTCTGGAATACAGACAGGTGAGGACTCTCGCTGGTGCAGGCTGGTATACAGACAGGTGAAGACTCTTGCTATTGCAGGCTTGTATAAAGACAGTTAAAGACTCTTGCTGGTGCAGGCTGGTATACAGACAGGTGAAGACTCGTGCTAGTCAAGGCTGGAATACAGACTGGTGAACCCTCTTACTGATGCAGACTGGAGTACAGATATGGAAAGACTCTTACTGGTGCAGGCTGGTATACAGACAGGTGAAGACTCTTGCTGGTGCAGGCTGGTATACAGACAGGTGAATACTCTTGCTGGTGCAGGCTGGTATACAGACAGGTGAATACTCTTGCTGGTGCAGGCTGGTAAACAGACAGGTGAGCACTCTTGCTGATGCAGACTTGTATACAGACAGTTGGAGAATCTTGGACAAGGACATCATTAACGTCTGACATTTCATTTCTCTGTAGTTTATAATTTGCTGCAGTGACCCTAAATCTTTGCAATCTTTACATTAAATCTTTACAGCCTGTTGTCAGCTGATCTTGGCCAATGTGTAGCTGCTGACAAAGCAAATTCCTCCAGAAAAACCCTGTCCACAGAATCTTTCTCCCTCCCCCACGCCTTCGCTGCTTGGTCTCGGAATAAATGGCTGCATACAAGGCGTTTTGTCCGAGGCTTGGTGTTGTGTCTCTTACCCGGCCTACTTACCCGTTGCTAGTTGTGTTTTGTGTGTACTGATTGTGCCTGTCTGCATGTTCACACACTGTGTTCTAAGGAGCTCAGTCTGGGGCTTTTGACTTTTTTATCCTTCTTTGCTTTACACAACAGTTTGATTGATTAATATCTGCAATAACATTTTAGGTAAAGTCATCAACATTCTACATCTTTTTACTAACAGGTAGTAGTGTACTATTGCCATGGCAATGCATGTCATACCAAGCTTGTCACTGGTGGCTGCTTTGGTGGAGGTCTTCTTACAAAACAATACAAATAAATGCCTTATTACATCAAATATATTGTTTACAGGCTTTTTTACAGACTTGAGTTGAACTCACATTTATATACCATTTCTGGTCCTGATAACCAAGAAAACATGATTATACTATTACTATCATATTCTTTTTTTATGTATATTTTTTATATATAGTAAACACAATAAAATTACTAATGAGTACTCACCATGTATCCATGTTGCCCTGCAAAATGCTACTCAACACTTGGACAAACTTGAAAAGAAGTTATAGTTCAATCCACAATGTTGCGGCTAAAATAACTTTCCTACCATCAAGACATGAAAGTTTCGTTGCATGATGCAGTAAAGAACCGTGATATGTTAATGAGGCCGGTAACGTTAATAGTTTATTTCTATTTCATAAAACGCCGCGCTTTCAGGATCAGACAATATAGCCGGCTAACTAACTAGCTAGATAAACATGGACAGGGTGTGGCGAACCTTGAAGAATGGTTAACAGTGTGCAACATTACACATACACCAAACTGTACAGTTACCAATAATGTTTACCACTAAGCTAAACTCAAGACTGATGCCATTAGTGGTCAGTTTATTAGCAACTCTGTCCTTGTATAGGACTATAACTAGGATTAAGGTATATTTTGCAGAACAGTGACCTGCATCATCCAGTGATTTAACAAATGCTGAATATGTGTATTGTAACAATTTCCAATCTCCCCTATGCTCCTTTTTTAAGGCATTCAGTTCTTTTAAGTCATCATTTGTTTATTTCCTGTTACTACTACTGTCAATTTGACTCTAGTTACTCTGTTTGATTTGAATTAGTTGTTTACATATTCATTTATTTTCAGCTAAAATACATGCTGAAATTATATATTAAATCAGGGGAAACATTGATTCCAAACTTGTAACTCAAAAAACATACATTAAAAAAGGTTATAAAAGCCTTGCTCCACTAAACCCCAGATAACGATAAGGTAGGATGCTCAAACAGGGATAACAATTTAAACCAAATATAATTTAAACAAAACTAATAAAACACATCATGAAGTTTGGATTTTACAAACTTTTAGTTAACAGCCCTCATAACTGCCAAACTCATAGCTGTGTCACATGTTGGTATGTTGATAAACTAAAAATGCTGGTGCAGTCATTATTCCACTTTCATGCAGGGGCCCAGGGGTTAAACAGCTGACAATCTGTGTAAGTAAGTGTAAGTGTGATCTGGATCAGGTTGCAAAATACCCCCTGGAGTGCCCATTTAGGCTGGCTGATACAGTGCTGGCTGGCTGTAACTTGGTGCCGATGCTTCAGTTCCAACAAAATATATTGGTTTAAAAATGTTTCTTATGAAAATGCTCTATTGTAGTTTATTAATGTGTTGCTGTGTTGTTTCACACATTGACTGCTGTCTTAAACATTCAGTTTGAGAAATGTGTAATAATTTGCCATGCTGAGGCAGATCAGTGCTGCATCTCTACATACTTAAGAAAGAAGTTAGCTGATTGTGTTTGAAGCATCAAAATGTTAAGTGTTCCTGAGATTTTTTTGAGCTGTGATTGCAGAAATTTAATGTGTTACATTTGCTCAAACCTATTCTTTATTAGCTTGTGCTTGTAAGAAATTAATGCAAATACAGCTAATCACTATTAATTGTTACCTAGATCACTTTACTAAAACACAAATACTGTCTGGGCTTCAGGCTCACCTGTTTTTGTTATTCAGTATAATGACAGAGTATCACAATTATTTACAAAAATGTATTTATTTCTGAGGCCCCCATAAAGTGAGGGCCCTGGTTAGTGAAGTCCACCATTACACGCAGTCTGACGCTCCTGCTCTCACATCCTCACTCAGCTTTGAGTGGCACTGACTTCATACGTTTTTTTTAGATTAGATTCAACTTTATTGTCTTTGTGCAGAGTACAGGTACAAAGCCCATGAAATGCAGGTAGCATCCAATCAGATGTGCAAAATACTTTATTATTTACATAAAGTGCAAAACAGAAATGACTAACAGTGAAGTTTTTGTACATGTGCTGGTATAAAAATAAATATATAGAATGTAGGTGTACACAGAATGTGAGATAAGGGCGTGGTATATAAAATGGAATATAAAATACTATACATATATACAGTAAGAAGTGAAATGCAAAGATTGCACAGAGCAGCATATGTTGAACAAGTTGTTCCGGCCTGCCGGATGGAAAGAGGGTAAAAAGTTTGTGGTTAAGATGAGAAGGGTCCTTGATGATGCTTCTCGCCCTGCTCAGGCGCTTCTGATCTGGTGGGTAATGCCTGGTGCGTGCCTGTGATGCGCTGGGCAGTTTTCACCAACCGCTGAAGCGCTTTGCGGTCCGATACAGAGCAGCTGCCGTACCACACTGAGATGCAGTTTGAGAGTATGCTCTCAATGGTACAGCGGTAGAAGTCCACCAGTATCCTGGGACACAGGTGAGCTTTCCTGAGGCTCCGTAAGAAGTAAAGGCGCTGCTGCACCTTTTTGACCATGGTGGAGGAGTTCAGTGACCAGTTGAGATCCTCCGAAATGTGAATGCCCAAGAACTTGAAGTTGGACACACATTCTACCTCAGCTCTGCTGATGTGGATTGGAGTGTGCTTTAGTTTTCTGGGTGTTGAGTGCCAGGTTATTGTCATCGCACCACTCAGCCAGGTGCTGCACTGTAGGCTGTCTCATCGTCACCTCTGATCAGACCATCTTGTCGAACAGCCCCAAATCACTAAAAGCCAGGACAGTATGCAGTATCCTTAATTTACATTGACTTTTATTTTATTGCAGACATTATGAACCCAAGATATTTCATGTTTTGTGTGGTCAACCTTATTTGTTTCTATACATTCATTCCTGCAATACATTCCAAAATAGTTGGGACAGTGCAATTTAGGGCTAGTAATAAGGTAAAACACTAAATAATGATATACAACTGTTGATTATAATCATGACATGGTACAAAATCAGTATTCACAAAAGGCTTAAGGTCTTAGAGGAACAAAGACTATCTCCAGTTGATTAACAACTGCATTGGAAATGTATTGAAATGGTCATCCTGCCATATTCATCTTGGAGCAATATGACAGTAATCAGCCAATCAGTTGTCAACAGTCCCTGATTGGCCACACACAATTTAAACAATATGTGCAAATTTAAACAAAATGTTACATCAATTGACCTTTAGGGGACGCTGTTCTAAAAATGTTGTGTCCAAATATTTTTATTATTTGGGAATGAAGCTGGGTTGATGTCATGCAGTGCACTGAAACTGACAATTTTCCTAATACAAGTTTTTAAAATCCTTTTAGTTTTTCTGCTATTGAACAAAGCTTGATACAGCCAATTAGTGAACTAGTCTGAAAATCTTTAAAAGATTGTATCAAACTGATCTGTGGAGTCTGAAAGTAAATAATTATAATTATGGCTGCAACACATCAAAGTCAAAGTCAAAGTGAACTTTATTGTCATTCAGACTTTACAACTGAGTGCACAGCTGAATTGCGTTTCTCCAAACTCCAATGTGCAGATATATAAAAACACAAGACATACAACTAACATGACAAATAAATAACAACATGACAGTGCAGTGGAGAATATAGAAAGAGACGTATTGCACTTAAAGGGAATATATATATGGCACAGTTCTGACAAATTATTGCACACTAACAATGTAAACCTAACACTGTGAATTTAAAAACTTTAAGGTGTAAGAGTGCTTAGGTTTAGAAAGAAACGATGAGTCTATTGCACAAAATTAGCAGCATTAAGTGGAGGACCACCTGAGTATGAATTAGGTATATGTTCAGGAGTAACAGATCTGATGAGTCTGCTCATCAGGAAGTGTTGAGCAGTCTGATGGCTTGTGGAAAGAAACTTTTAGTCTTAGTCTGGAAGTCTGGTGGCTCTGCTGTGGCACCGTGATAGGTACAGATCTTGTACAGGTGGAAGTGAGGTCCTGATGATGCGCTCTGCTGTCCTCACCACTCTCTGGAGTGATTTCTGTTCGGTGATGGTGCAGCTGCTGTACCAGACCGTGAGGCTGCTGGTCAGGATACTCTCTATTGTTCCTCTGTAGAATGTAGTGAGGATATGAGGCGGAAGGTTAGCTCTTCTCATCCTTCGTAGGAAGTGAAGGCGCTGTTGCGCTTTCTTGACCAGAGAGGACGTGTGTGTGGTCCATGTCAGGTTGTCTGCGATGTGCACCCCCAGAAACTTGGTGCTTTTCACAAACTCCACAGTTTTGCCATGGATTGTGAGCGGTGTGTGAACTGTGTGTTTCCTCCTGAAGTCAACAATCATTTCTTTTGTCTTGTTGACATTCAGTGACAGGTTGTTGCTGTCGCACCAGGCAACGAGTTGGCTCACCTCATCTCTGTAGGCGGAGTCATCGTCTGTAGTGTCATCTGCAAACCTGATGATGTGGTTTGAGTTGTACTCGGCACAGCAGTCGTGGGTCAACAAAGTGAACAGCAGAGGGCTCAACACGCATCCTTGAGGAACACCAGTGTTCATGATGGTGGTTTGGGAGGTGTTTTCTCCAACTCGTACTGTCTGCAGTCTGTCTGTGAGGAAGTCCAATAACCAGTTACACAGTGAGGTGTCAATGCCTAATGGGCCAAGTTTTTCAACAAGGTGCTGGGGGATGACTGTGTTAAAGGCGGAGCTGAAATCGATGAAGAGCATCTGCACATAAGTGTTTTTGTTTTTCAGATGAGTCAGGCTCAGGTGGGGTGCTGTTGATATGACTTTCTGATACAAAGGGCTATAATAACATCAGGGATGGCACAATTGTTAGATCATAGAGTGATAATATAAAGATATATGCAACTTTTGGCTTAAATAGGCCTCAGTGGGCCTCTACAGAGCTGGATTTAGTAGCATTACAGTGCAGTTTTCTTTAGATCTTTTTTTGACCATTTCCTTTTTTAGACCACTACATGGCCAAATACACTGATCAAGTCATTCCAATTAAGGTATTAAGCCGTTTACCAGTATTAGTATTTCACAGTTCTCACAAATGGGTCTGTTCACTGTTTAAAAAGGAGTGAGAGAAGCTATAGCAGCTGTGCTATTGGTTAGCCTGTGTGTTATTAAAGCCAAGTGTGCTTGAGTAGTGCTGTCTGTATGTGTATTAGCTAATTAATGTTATAGAATGATAAGATATGAAGAGATAACGTGACTATATAACTATAACGTAACTTAGCTATAGATATTCGTTTCATATATTTGAGTAAGGCCAACATGATTTTGATCAAGCCCTAAATTTCTCTCATTCTCATCTGGTCACCCTAGCCCACATAAGCTTAATATTCAAGAAGAAAAATGTGTGTGTATATATAAAGTGACTTTCCAGTCACAGTGTTTTCCCAACACTGATTTGCATTGATAGCCTGAATAAACTCTAAAATGTATTTTTTTAATGAGTCTTATTTGGGTGGTCAGCGCCCCTAAACCTCTAAGCCTACAATCGCCTCTGTTAAACAATAAAGGGAAGAACTGCCTCAACTGTACTACAGATGTCCTTTTCACACTTACTTTAGTCCAAAAGAAATAAACCAGGTACGGAGGAAGACTTAACTCTTAAGACACTGTTTATCCCACCACTAGTTATTACCTGCGCACCTTGTCTAGTAAACAACTGTGTGACATAGCCCCCTAAAAGGGTTTGCAAAACGTCAACAGTTTTCTGGAGAACAGACTGCAGTCTGCTAAAATCCAAAACTCCTCAGCTAGACACACAAAACCTCTGTTTTCCAGAAACTACCAAACGTGAAAAGAAAACAGGGATAGCCATGCATCGTGACCGAACCACTTGCCTTGAAGACTTCAGACATCTTAAACAAATGTTACAAAACATACAAAGAGAGGGTGATTAAACAGACACCTGCTTAATCACTTCAGAACACTAACATGACCTCTCGTAAGACCGAGCCTGTACCCTTTCAGCACTGGGCCCTCTTGTCCAAACTAACACACCGGAACAGGCACCACAGGGGGGTGAAAAGCCCAATTTCCCCACATGTGTCCTAATGGTTCAGGTAGATTCAAGGATAGTTGTGGCATTCCCCATTTAAAGGATGGGTTGAGACTTGACTGATGGTTCATGGAGTATTTATTGCGTGTATTAGTCCGCCTGTTTTGCCCTCTCCCTTGTCGTTCATTGTTGTTGTTTATGTTAATGTTACTGTTGTTGTGGTGTACTCCGTCTGTTTCAATATTAAATCCGTGTTTAAACTACAGTTCGCAATTGTGTCTGCAACCTGCCTTTCCTCGCTTCAGCTACCCACCGTGACAGAATGAACGACCACAAGGACACAGCGAGCTGTTTTGATCCCCCGGATCGAACACGAAGATTTTCTCTCCGCTTGGGAGCTCTGTGCGCTGCTGGAGGCGGATAACCCCCGCTCTGCTCGCGGCTGAGATGGCGGCCGGGTGTGCAGCCGTCTCGGGCGAACCAGGCTAAGCGGCGTAGCAAACGCCGTAGCCGGAAGCAGACTTCGCGGGCGCCCGCCTGCACAGAGCGCGGCCCACGCGCTCACTCCGTCGTGGCGGCCGCTCTCCAGCCCCCCCCTGCACAGAGCCGCGGCCACGCGCTCACTCCGTCGTGGCGCCGCTCTCCAGCCCCGCCTGCTTCTGCTTCGCTGCCCTCCGTGGACGTCAATGCAGCGAGGTCCGCTGCCTCGTGGAGCTTCAATGCAGCGAGGCCCCGCTGCCTCCGTGGACGTCAATGCAGCGAGGCCCGCTGCCCTCGTGGACGTCAATGCAGCGCGGCCCGCTGCCTCCGTGGACGTCAATGCAGCGAGGCCGCTGCCTCCGTGGACGTCAATGCAGCGCGGCCCGCTGCCTCCGTGGAAGTCAATGCAGCGCGGCCCGCAGCCTACCCGGTGGACGTCAATACAGCGCGGTCCGCTGCCTCCGTGGACGTCGCCGCAGTACCTGCTCCTCAGCCGGCTCCTGTTCCTATCCCCCCTGTCTCCGAGGGCGTCACCCGCAGCTCCCGCTGCCTCCGTGGACGTCGCCGCAGTACCTGCTCCCTCAGCCGGCTCCTGTTCCTACTCCCCCTGTCTCCGAGGGCGTCACCGCAGCGCCCGCTGCCTCCGTGGACGTCAATGCAGCGCGGCCCGCTGCCTCCATGGACGTCAATGCAGCGCGGCCCGCTGCCTCCGTGGACGTCAATGCAGCGCGGCCCGCTGCCTCCGTGGACGTCAATGCAGCGCGGCCCGCTGCCTCCGTGGACGTCAATGCAGCGCGGCCCGCTGCCTCCGTGGACGTCGCCGCAGCGCGGCCCCCTGTCTCCGTGGACGTCGCCGCAGCGCGGCCCGCTGCCTCCGTGGACGTCGCCGCAGTCCCGGCTCCCCAGCCGGCTCCTGTTCAAGCTCCCCGGTCTGTTCCCGTGCCTGCTCCCCGGACGGTGGTCCGGTCTGTTCCCGTGCCTGCTCCCCGGACGGTGGTCCGGCCTGCTCCCCGGACGGAGGTCCGGTCTGTTCCCGTGCCTGCTCCCCGGACGGTGGTCCGGTCTGTTCCCGTGCCTGCTCCCCGGACGGTGGTCCGGTCTGTCCCGTCCTGCTCCGCCCCCTGTGCCCTCCTGTCCGCCCCCCGGACGGTGTCTGGCGCCTCCTGACTCCGCCCCCTGTGCGCCTCCTGACTCCGCCCCCCGGACGGTGATCTGGGCGCCTCCTGACTCCGCCCCCTGTGCGCTTCCTGACTTTGCGCCCAGAGCGCTTCATGGTTTTGTCCCGCGTAAGCTACCTGTTAAGGCAGACTTTGTTGCTCCCCCCCGCCCGCCCTGTTCTGTTTCTTTGCCTTGTTTTGTTCCCGTTTTTGTTCCTGTTCCCGTTTTTGTCCCTGTTCCTGTTTTTGGTTTCCGTGTTCCTGTCCCCGTCGTTCTGTTTGTTCCTGTTTTTCTGCCTTGTCCCCCTCCTGGTCTGTTGTCTCGTGTTTTGTCCTGTTCCCGGTTTTGAGTCCTGTCTGGTGTTTCGTTGTTTTCCTTGTCCTCGTTTTGGCCTCCTCCCGTTTCGTCTCGTCATCCTCCTCCTGAGTCTTCTCGTCAGCCTCCTCCCTTGGCCTCTCGTCGTGTTCCTCGTTTCTCTCGTCTCCCTCCTCCCTTGTCGTCTCGTCGGCTTCCTCCTGTAACTTCTCGTCGTCTTCCTCCCGTTTCGTCTCGTCGTCCTTACTCGTCCTCGTCTTTCCTGATTTGTTTGTCTGTCCCTGGTTTTTTGTTCTGGTTCCTGTTTGCCCGTTTTTTTCTGTGCCCGTTCCTGGTTTTCTGTGCCTGTCTGCCCGTTCCTGGTTTTCTCTGCCTATTCCTCTCTGCCCGTTCCTGGTTTTCTCTGCCCGTTCCTGGTTTTCTGTGCCTGTCTGCCTGGTCTCTGTCTGTTCCTGGTCCGTCCGTCTGTCTGTTCCTGGTCTCTGTCTGTTCCTGGTCCGTCCGTCTGTCTGTTCCTGGTCCGTCCGTCTGTCTGTTCCTGGTCTCTGTCTGTTCCTGGTCTCTGTCTGTTCCTGGTCCGTCCGTCTGTCTGTTCCTGGTCTCTGTCTGTTCCTGGTCCGTCCGTCTGTCTGTTCCTGGTCCGTCCGCTTCTGTTCCTGGTCTCTGTCTGTTCCTGGTCCGTCCGTCTGTCTGTTCCTGGTCCGTCCGTCTGTCTGTTCCTGGTCAGTCCGTCTGTCTGTTCCTGGTCCGTCCGTCCGTTCCTGGTCTCTGTCTGTTCCTGGTCTCCTGGTCCGTCCCTGGTCCGTGCTGTTCCTGTTCTCCTGGTCGTCCGTCTGTTCCTGTTCTCTCTCCTGGTCCCTGTTTTGTTTTCTGGGTCTCCTCCTCGAGGCGGGGCTCCCGGGGTGTGTTCTCTTTCTCGCCTCTGGAGCTGCGTCCTTTGACGGGGGGTGCTGTCATACCCCGCCATGTTCCCCGCGTCCCTCGCTTGTTTACGTCCTGTCAAGTCCACGTGGTCTTTGTTACCTTTTGTCATGTGTTCCTTGCCTCGGCCCTCCACCTGTGTCCCATCATGTTCACCACCTGTTTCCGTTTCCCTCTCGTTATCCTGTGTATTTAGTCCGCCTGTTTTGCCCTCTCCCTTGTCGTTCATTGTTGTTTGTTTATGTTAATGTTACTGTTGTTGTGGTGTTACTCCGTCTGTTCAATATTAAATCCGTGTTTGAAAACTTGAAAGCTTACATGAAATAACAATTACAATAATCCAGCGCAAGAGCTCCATCCATTACAACTTTAACAGTACACAGAGGTAATATAAGCATGAACCAAAATGGGCTGTAACACCATAAACAGTACACTTCATATTACATAGTCTTAACTCTGTACAAGTGACCAATGACGAATGACACAGAAATTTGAGCCCTGCAAACATATCCAACCGCAGCCTTTGCCTTATTTTACTTCCTCGTATCAACCTTCCACCCAAAAACTGCCAAACTGTCTTAAAAAAGGAACTTATTTTTCACAGTGAATACAAGGCGTTTGGGTCTCAAAGGTGTACATGCAAAATGCACGTTAACAACAAAAAAATATTGAATAATAAATGTGTGCTTGGGATTATTTACAGAGGGACTCTGTAGTTTTAGGTGAGCCAACCACAAGAGGGTCCTCAGAACCCCAATTGTGCTCACAAGCCATGAACAACCCTCAAGGTTTGGCCTTGATCACTATCAATTACTCTTTCTCTTCAAAACCTAATTTTACTAGATAGCCAAATAGCTTCCTAAAGGAAGGAGATTTGACCAATCCTCCCAAAACAAAGGTTTATTAAATTGTACAAATTGTAAGTGATTTGTACTTGTGCTTGTAACTTTTAGCAACTCTCCAAACAAGACTATACTTGTGATCATCTCCTTTCATTCAACAATCTAAACTGACTACCCTACACCAACTTGGAAGCTTGCTTATGTTAAGCATACTACTAAAAATAGGACAACTAACTAAATAAGTTAAAACCACACTTAACCATATCCGAGATTACTTGCTCATGAATGCTGAACCAGATAACCTTAGGGGCCTTCTCAAGACTGGATCATACGCAAGCGTTTGTGCTTGTGTTTATCTGCTCTCCACTCTAAACTGCCAATCTGTGATACATCAGACTCAGAAGTCTCTAGTGTTTCATTAATGTAATCATGTTAGCAGTAGGGTTGTTAGAGGTTATTTAATTAGTGTAATCCCAGTATTAAAGTTTGTAGGCTTATAAATCTTAGAATATATAATCTTACAATATGTTCTTGTGAACAATATTAACCTTTACATATGAGAATGAAATGCTTGTAGTATTTTAGTGATTCAACTATGCCCTGAAGTGTATATTCTAGAACCATCAGAATATTATCACCACCCCATGGATCTGAAGTCTTTGTCCATGATACAAGTAACCCAGCTATTATTTGGGTCGTGGGTTATTGTCAGCGCTGCAGTGACACTGACGTGGTAGTGGTGTGTTAGTGTGTGTTGTCCTGATGTAAGTGGATCAAAGTTTTTTGAACACTCAGTTTTACTGTTGGGCCAAAGAAATATCCAGCCAAAAGCATCCAGTGACTATTGTTGAAGGACTAGACTAACACAAACTGTGTTTCAACACATCAGCTACTGTCTCTTACATCTACAAGACAGACCAACAAGGTAGGTGTGAGGATAGAGAGGAGCTTCTTTCCACAGGCCATTCTGACTCTGAATCAGGGCAGCAACTAGAACCTCGTCGCAAACATATCATACATATGACTCCTGCCCAGTTGCACAGCACTAGTTGCACTTTCATTCATTTCATCCACTTGCTGCACATTTTGCACTATGAACTTTATTCAGAAATGTTCATCTTGCTGCACACTTCTGTCTCTTTGACTATTTCTATATTATATATTTATGCATATTAGTGTATATATAGCTTTTTTTTCGGGTGTTTCGAACTTTAATCTTACTGGTATATATATATATATATATATATATATATATATATATATATATATATATATATATATTTTCAGATATACTGTCTGTAAATTATATTATGGCAGATATGTATATATAATTATGTATAATGCTATATACATTTACAAAAAAATGTATGTTTTTACACAGTACATAATATAAAACCCATAATTTATAATCCTATATACTAAGACCCAATTGCATGCTTGTATAAGAATGTCTTTGGGTCAAGGTGTAGCATGTAGATGACAGTCTGGTAGAATATATGTATGTCATAAAGACAGCATTACTTTAGAATGTATGATGGTGATTGTTAGGTATGAACATTAGTTTGGTCTCTGTCTCAGTCACGGTAGATATTCTATCCAAAAGGCTGCATGTCCGTTTGCAACCATCGCGGATATCAAAAGATCTTACACATTTTAGTTTTTAAGAAGCGTGAATCTTCATACAGCACTGATAAGGTAAGGAAACAGAGACAAAAAGAACCTGTAACGTACAGAAAAGGAGCAGACACTTGCGGTTAGTGTGAGCGGTTGTTACTAAACAAGGTAATACAAAAGTCAAAAACAGACGGTCAAAAAGCTGAGCGAGCAAAACACGTTAGAATGGCTAGACAAAAAGGGAAACATTTTTGTTTTTCAGAACCAAAAACACACCATACAGCAGTCATTACAAAAAGGGCTACAATCGTATTAGAAAAAAAAAAAACAAAGAAATCCCAAACCAGAGATACAAGCAATACCAACTACGCGTAGTAATTACAGACGAACTGGGGCAATACTTAGCAAGACAAACTGGAAACAGACAGATTAAACTGGGAGAGAAAAGTACAAACAATTCCAATTCCAACGAGGCGTCTTCTTCTTCTTCTTTCGGATTTTATGGCGGTTGGCAGACCAACTACAGGTTCATTACCGCCACCTATTGAGCTGGAGTGTGAAGCAAGACTTCGGGATAGTGAACTGCAGCGAAATCATAAAAAAAAAACCCCAAAACAACCAACTACGACTACTACTAATAAAAATGAAAAAATAGGGGGGGTTAAAAAATTCCAAAGAGGCTGTATGCTGGGAGTTGGAGTTCAGAGAGGCGAGCGGTGTATTAACCTTGGAGGAGATATGACAGAAACTTATGTAGATAAAATAATAACCTATTAACAACTATGTAATAAAAAGAGACTGTATCAGACAAGTGACTGCAACAAATAATTAATTACACAGAGCAACCAGACAACAGAAAAAAATCAAAGTAAAAAGAGCTGTAGGCACTTGTATTTAGCTTAATCAAAAGTCGGTTCAATGCATCTTATTATTATTCTTATTATTATTTCTGTCTGTTAATGCTAAAGTCTTCAACCTGTTTTGTTGTGTTTCTCCCATATACAGTCTAAAAACTAAAATTAACTGGAATTGCTGGCTAGCTAACACTTGCTGTTTTTTTAATTATTAATTTTTAATATTTTTATTCTTACATTGTCTGTTGCTGGGTAAAAATTGCTGCTTTTTCAATTTTACCCAAGACTTCAGCCAAAAAAAAAAAACTTCACAGCAATATCAGTAATTATCGTAGAATTAGTTAAGTAATTAAAAATGATGCAGAGAGTGGGCTACAGGTATAATTAAAGAAGAGTAACAGGAGAGGAAGATGCTGTCTGACTATTTGCTAATGTTTTACTTATTATTATTATTATTATTATTATTATTATTATTACTATTATTATTATTATTTCCTCCATGTTACATGAACATTCACTGTACTCACTTAACATCATCAATGTGCATCACATGTTTAAAACAATTACAATTGTCTGAAATAAAGCTGTTGAGTTTTATAGTAAATGAAATATTCAGTGTTTTAAACATATATATTACTAGTTTAGGCTAGGTAACTCACATTAAGGTCTACAAGTTGGAGTTCCTTTTAACTTCTATGTACTGATTTATCAGCAAATGAAACTGAGTTTTAACTCCAGTTTTTTTTTCCTCCTTATTTCTTAGGAGTTGTAGCTAGTTTTCACAAAAGATGTCATTGAGGTTTCGTTCCTTTCTCCCGTACATAATTCCTGGAACAATAGCAGTCGTGGGCTGGTGGTGGTACAGATCACGTCAGAAAAATGAGGTTACCAGCCTTGACGAGGAGGAAGAAGCCATGGCCTTGTTGGATTCTCCTGGCGAGGGCAGCAACGGTATAGCAGATAAGGGCTGTCTATCCATAAGTGATCCACAAGGTATAACAGGTCAAGATAGACCTGAGGCCATAGAGCAGAGGCCTGCTGAGCAGGATGTTGTAGTGCAGGTTCATGCACCTGCAGCAAAGTCCTCAGTTGGAGAAGCTCTAAGCTCACCTGTGGTGATGGTAGCATCTGGAAAGCTAGTCACACCCTTTCACAGCAAAGCAGCTACAGACTCCCTACAGAACGGCCCTGAGAATGCCCATGTTACTCAGGTTATCTCAGCGGGAACCCAAGAGGTCATGTCGGTGAGCAGTTGTGTAGTCTCAGAGGTAGCTAGCAGCAGCTCTCCTACTTTTAAAGGAAAGGAAACCACGAGGGAAGAGGACCATGAGTCTCCTCTCCCTACTTTGCAAAGCCAAGCAAATAATGTGGAGCAGCGGGTAGCACAGATTACAGAGGAGGTCGTCAATGGCTGCCTCACTCCTTCTGTATGGGAGAAGTCAAAGGATGAGCAGCAGTGTACGCTGGCCTTTCAGGGACAGTTGGAATCGACCCCAGTGTTGCCCGAGCTTCAGGCTGAGGAGGCCGCAACGGGAACAGATGGTTCTGGATGTAGCATGTGCCCGTCTGAGGATAACATCAGTAGCGGGGACCTTCTTCTCAGCACGGATTTGTCCTTAGACATACCAGAGAACAAAGAGGATCTTATTCAGATTACAAGGATCTCAAGAGGTTCAGACGAAAATGGACTGCAGGAGAGTTCTGATTTAACAGGTCTGCAAGAGCCACGGCTGACTGCAGAGCACGTGGCAATGTTGTGTCATGCTGGAACCACTAGTTCTATGAATGGATCCAGTGAAACAGAAGCTGACCAGTCAGGAGGTAAGTCTGATGGCTTTCACACTGTGAAGAATGAACTACATGACAGTTTTAATACACTGTAAGAAACCTTTAGTGGGTCTGAGTGTGCCAGGGGAAAGAAAAGCTAAACGTTGGTGATATCAGTTAATTAAATTAAAACTTTCAGTTTCAGCCTTACATTAGCCAAATATCTGCCTTGCTTTGAAAATCGAACAACTTTTTTACAAATACCACTATTTTACAATATGCATTGAAGTGTGGGGAAATAATTGGCAAACATAATGTATTGACACTATATAATTACTTCTTACTGTTACAATAGTTTTTTTCTTCACATGTTCACCAGTTACACATGCACATTCTTACAGCACCAGCTGATCTTTTTTCCTCTTTATCTGTTTGTTAATGCTTTGTTTTGGTAAAGGCTTAAGAATTTATTGTGGATGTGCTACATTATACAATTATACACAATAAAAATGCAATAGTTTTTGAAAACAAAAAAAAAAGCCTACAATAAACTCCCCTGTACAAATAAAACACCCACCACACAGTCAGCTCGTGTAATTTGTCCCTGATTAAAGATACAGGCAATTGGTTTCATAATGAGCTTCAGCCACTGTGCTGGTATTCATATAGAGAGTTTACCACAGCTGACTGTAGGTGACAGCTTCTGAAGCGCATTTGTTTCACGCGTTGTTGCTGTTCATTTGTATCACCTATGTTTTAATTACACCTGTTGCTTAGCAGACAGTCATGGCCTGGCTAAGCAGCTATTGTTGTTGATCTGCAAAGAGGCATAGGTTAAACACATGTAAAGGCCAAAAGTTATTATTACTATGGCATCACTACAGCATTTCTTGGAAGATGGAAATTCAACTTGTCGCATTTTATAATTTTGCAGTTTTATGGTGACCACTGCATATTTCTGATTGGTATCATTTTTTATTTAGGTTCTGATGTGAACAGTGTGGATTCAGATGATAGCTGTTCCTCCTTGGGGACAGGAGATGACCAGCAGAGTGGAAACCAGACCAGTCAGTCACAGAGGTCTAAGTTGATTGTGTGGAAGATAGAAGTGCCAGAGGTGAGTATTCTCAGCATCATGTCTAACTTTTTAATCTAAGTGAATACTTACTGAACAACAGTGAAATCACAGTAGAAGTTTATCATTAAACTCTAATATTGAATTTAATAGGACCCATAAAGCATTTCTTTTACAAATTCTAATAACTTAGCCGATGTCGCATTCCTCCTGTTTGTAGCATCTAGTTGGTAGACTAATTGGTCGAAAAAGGAAACACGTGTCCTTTCTGAAGAAGAGCTCTGGTGCAAAGATCTACATTTCTACCCTGTCTTACACTGAAGAGTTTCAAATCTGCCATATAGAAGGTGAGTTGGCTGCATTATGCTCTGCCAAGCCTGATGGTGATGATGACTTTGTGATGTATGCTAGATGTAAATTTATTGTTTTTTCTTCTTCTTCCCTTTCACCTGCTCTCAGGCACCCAGCAGCAGGTAGATAAAGCACTGGCCCTGATTGGTGAAAAGTTCAAAGACTTGGACCTGACCAACCTGTATGCTCCACCACCGCAGCCACTGAAGCCTGAAGGTGGGGTGGTTGATGATGTACTGGCTGTGCCATTTCCTGAGAATGTCCAAGACTCGGTTAAAGACAGCCTTTCTACCAAAGATGACTTGCCTCCAACTACACTCACAGCAGTGGATCAGTGTGCTCAGGCTGTGTCTCAGCTGTCTTTTGTAGCAGAGAGCCTTAAGGGTTCTATTTCACTACCTCTCTCTGCCAGCACACCTGTCTCAGATGCTTCTATAGAAGCCCAACATCATGAGAACAGAGACCTGGGTGAGCCGGCTAAAACCAGTGACAGCATGGAAGAACTTCACCGTCTGTCTGCTAGGCTTGTTACTCAGGTTATCTCAGCAGCAGCCCAAGAGGTCATGACGGTGAGCAGTTGTGCAGTCTCAGAGGTAGCTAGCAGCAGCACCCCTACTTTTAATGGAGAGGAAACCACGAGGGAAGAGGACCATGAGTCTCCTCTCCCTACTTTGCAAAGCCAAGCAAATAATGTGGAGCAGCGGGTAGCACAGATTACAGAGGAGGTCGTCAATGGCTGCCTCGCTCCTTCTGTATGGGAGAGGTCAAAGGATGAGCAGCAGTGTACGCTGGCCGTTCAGGGACAGTTGGAATCGACCCCAGTGTTGCCCGAGCTTCAGGCTGAGGAGGCCGCAACGGGAACGGATGGTTCTGGATGTAGCATGTGCCCGTCTGAGGATGACATCAGTAGCAGGGACCTTCTTCTCAGCACGGATTTGTCTTTAACTTTAGCAGAGAACAAAGAGGATCTTATTCAGATTACAAGGATCTCAAGAGGTTCCAAACAAAAGGAAAATGGACTGCAGGAGAGTTCTGATTTAACAGGTCTGCAAGAGCCAATGCTGACTGCAGAGCACGTGGCAGCGTTGTGTCATGCTGGAACCACTAGTTCTATGAATGGATCCAGTGAAACAGAAGCTGACCAGTCAGGAGGTAAGTCTGATGGCTCTCGCACTGTGAAGAATGAACTACATAACAGTTTTAATACACTGTAAGAAACCTGAGTATGCCAGGGGAAAGAAAAGCTAAAAGTTGGCAATATCAGTTAATTAAATTAAAACTTTCAGTTTCAGCCTTACATTAGCCAAATATCTGCCTTGCTTTGAAAATCTAACAACTTTTTTTACAAATACCACTATTTTACAATATGCATTGAAGTGTGGGGAAATAATTGGCAAACATAATGTATTGACACTATATAATTACTTCTTACTGTTACAATAGTTTTTTTCTTCACATGTTCACCAGTTACACATGCACATTCTTACAGCACCAGCTGATCTTTTTTCCTCTTTATTTGTTTGTTAATGCTTTGTTTTGGTAAAAGCTTAAGAATTTATTGTGGATGTGCTACATTATACAATTATACACAATAAAAATGCAATAGTTTTTGAAAACAAAAAAAAAAGCCTACAATAAACTCCCCTGTACAAATAAAACACCCACCACACAGTCAGCTCGTGTAATTTGTCCCTGATTAAAGATACAGGGAATTGGTTTCATAATGAGCTTCAGCCACTGTGCTGGTATTCATATAGAGAGTTTACCACAGCTGACTGTAGGTGACAGCTTCTGAAGCGCATTTGTTTTATGCGTTGTTGCTGTTCATTTGTATCACTTATGTTTTAATTACACCTGTTGCTTAGCAGACAGTCATGGCCTGGCTAAGCAGCTATTGTTGTTGATCTGCAAAGAGGCATAGGTTAAACACATGTAAAGGCCGAAAGTTATTATTACTATGGCATCACTACAGCATTTCTTGGAAGATGGAAATTCAACTTGTCGCATTTTATAATTTTGCAGCTTTATGGTGACCACTGCATGTTTCTGAATGGTATCATTTCTTTATTTATGTTCAGATGTGAACAGTGTGGATTCAGGTGATAGCTGTTCCACCTTGGGGACAGGAGATGACCAGCAGAGTGGAAACCAGACCAGTCAGTCACAGAGGTCTGAGTTGATTGTGTGGCAGATAGAAGTGCCAGAGGTGAGTATTCTCAGCATCATGTCTAACTTTTTAATCTAAGTGAATACTTACTGAACAACAGTGAAATCACAGTAGAAGTTTATCATTAAACTCTAATATTGAATTTAATAGGACCCATAAAGCATTTCTTTCACAAATTCTAATAACTTATCCGATGTCGCATCCCTCCTGTTTGTAGCATCTAGTTGGTAGACTAATTGGCCAACAAGGGAGGAACGTGAGCTTTCTGAAGAAGAGCTCTGGTGCAAAGATCTACATTTCTACTCTGCATTACACTGATGAATCTAAAATCTGCCACATAGAAGGTGAGTTGGCTGCATTATGCTCTGCCAAGCCTGATTGATGATGACTTTGTGATGTATGCTAGATGTAAATGTATTGGTTTTTTTCTTATTTTTCCCCTTCACCTGCTCTCTCAGGCACCCAGCAGCAGGTCGATAAAGCACTGGCCCTGATTGGCAAAAAGTTCAAAGACTTGGACCTGACCAACCTGTATGCTCCCCCACCGCTGCCACTCTCTCTGCCACCCTCGCTGCCCATGTTGCCCTGGGTAAGACTGATTTGGACTCTCTGCTGCTTTTTATTGCAGCCATTTGGACCAAAACATTAAAAACTCCCCTGTTTCTTCTTAGACTATTCTAAGAATTCTGATCTAATCAAAATCTACCACACTTTGGGAATGTTTCACAAAGCAGGATTTCATAATTAACCAGATCATTTAAGTCTATAGCAAAGGGACATTTGTTTTCTTATTTTGGCTTCATTTATGCAGCTTAACTAAAAAATATGTTAATATGCATTGTAGGTCTGTAGGAAGGTAGATTTCTAGGAAGGAAGATGGTGACCACTGCTTTATAGTGACCAGTATAAACTTAGAAGATTGGTTTCAGTCTAGACAAAACAAGCTTCACTGGTGAATTATCACAGACATTGCAGTTTGGCCCAACACTATGCTTAATCTATGTTCACGAAAACCAGGAATCTTCCTCTCTGCTCTCATTTGAATAGATTCTTAAGATGCTACATTCACAGCGAGACTGGTGGCTCCCAATCTTCCTTTCTATAGACACCATATCTGAATCAGATGAGTTAGATGAGGGAATGTGCAAAGCATGAGCCAACTATGACACGGAATTGGAATCTGTGGCATAACTGAATTGATTTTATGAACACTTTGTATGTCTTACAGCTACTCCTTCCATATGGTGTGACAGTGGAGGTTATTGTGGTTAATATCGTCTCAGCTGGCCACGTGTTTGTCCAGCAGCACACCCACCCTAATTATCATGCCCTGGCCAGCCTGGATCAACAGATGTTTCTGTGCTACTGTCAGCCTGACACCCCTGCCCTGCCATCTCCAGCTGAAGGTAGGAAATACGGAAGAGTCCTCTGTCAATTTTATCTTCTCTGTTAATCAACATCCTCACTCCTACATGTTTTTTTTTTCTCTCTTTGTAGTTGGTGTGATCTGTGCAGCTCCTGCTGTAGATGGTGCATGGTGGCGAGCGCAAGTGATCTCATTCTACAAGGATTCCAATGAAGTGGAGATCCAATATGTGGACTACGGGGGCTACGACCGAGTCAAGATTGATACCCTCCGTCAGATAAGGTTACTGCTTCTTTAGCTTGGTGTTCAGTATGACACTGTGGGTTTTTTTTCCTTTTTCTTGTAAAAAGCTTTTCTTAAATATTTTTTTACTTTCAGGTCCGACTTTGTGACATTACCCTTCCAAGGAACAGAAGTGTTACTGGACAACATAGCCCCTCTTCCTGGTAAGGATGCTGTTTTTCTTGTGATATTTGTAAAATTTGTTCTTGTTAGTGAAAGAAAAGTTTGTTGTTGCTTATAACTACTGTATAACTCATGTCCTGACAGGAGAGGATTGGTTTTCAACTGAAGCCACCCATGCTCTGGAAGAGATGACACTAGGAGTACCATTGCTCGCACAGGCAAGTGGTGAACGACACTGATGATTAAAATAAGAAGCTGATGTCAGATAAATACCAAAGCATGACTTTCCAATTTTTTTTCTTAGGTGACAAATTATGAAAAATACACAGGCCTGCCGGTAGTGAAAATGTGGAGTATGGTCGGAGATGACGTGAGTGGCTTTGCAGAATCCACAAATACATGGAGTGAATTACAATAAACATATACAAAGATAGAGGCAAAATACAAATACAAATACATGGACAATAGTATTGGGACACATTACACCTACAGGAGCTTTTATGACATCCATAGACATTAATATGCAGTTGGTTCCCTCTGTGCAGCTAAAACAACTTTTAGTCTTCTAGGAAGATTTTGAAGTCTATCCGTTCATCCAGAAGAACATTTGTTAGATCAGACACTGATGTTTGACGAGACGGCCTGGCTCACAATCTCTGTTCTAGTGTATCCCAAAGTGTTTTGTTGGGTTAAGGTCAAAATTCTGTGTGGGTCAGTCAAGTTCTTCCACACCAAGCTCATCCAACTATGCTTTTATGGACCTGGCTTTGTGCACTGGGACACAGTCATGCTGGAACAGAAAGGGCCTTCCCCGGACATTTCCCACAAAGTTGGAAGTATAAAATTATCCAAAACATCAAGGGTCTAGACCTATAAACCTATAAAACAAAAAACCTACCGCTATAAAACATACACATAGCATTATCCCTCCTCCGCTAAACCCGGATTCACCCATCAGACTCCTACATAGAGAAAATTTAAATGTATTACTAATGCTTAGACTGCTGTACTTTTATGAAAGTGATTGGTGGAACGTTTTTAATGTAATTCTTCTTTGCAGTTGGTGCAGGTGAGCCACACTTTGGCAGAGCATGGTTTTGCTTCCTCGGTGGACAGCTTCTGATTCACTCCCCCTTATCACCTCTTCTTCCTTTTTATCCTGTCTTGGTGTGCAGTATTTACCTCCCTCCCCACACCATTAAAGCCTTTCTGCATGAAAGACTTGCTTTTCAGTTTGTTTCTAAGATTTTATTTAGTTTTTCCTTCCTTTTAACATAAACTAATGTTTTATTCATATTTTACTTAACAGTGAATGAGGAAAAGCTCTTCATTATTCTTTAAATGTTAAAACTGCAACTGAATTAAATTTCTCAGGAGGCAGGAGTGAAGGAAGGTAATTTTGATTCTGGATATAATTAAAGGATATGAAAGATACAATTGTTTGGAACGTAAGGAGTCTTTGGGGTAGGCCCCGTCCTCTGTCCGGGTCTTAGACCTACACTTATTCTGCCAGATCATGTCAGCAGGAGAAAAACCCGGCCCCAGAAAATATGAAGGAAAAAAACGAATAGAGAAATCTTTACCTGGATCAGTAGTCTGAAAATAAAAAAGAGATTTTATTAACAGAGATCAAATTAGAATTGCAGTAAAGAGCATGCATTGTGAAGCTGATAAAATGTAAGTGTAGACCCGGTGTATAACATGCTGATGTACAGAGCGACTGTGCAACATGCTGTTATGCAAAGGTATTATGTGTGTAACTCGTGAAACTTGTGCCCATTATGTACACTGTATGTGCAAAGAGTGATTGGTGTTTGCATTAGCGGGGGTCACTGGCTCTTTGCATTAACTCCATAAACCAGGGCCATGTGCATTTATACATGTATGCATATATACATTGGTTTAGAATCTAACGCCTGTTGTATTCTCTCATAAACTCAGGACCACCGCCCCATGCACTCACTCATCAGCTCGGGGCCACAGGTCCACTGGCTTAGGGCCTCGGGCCATTTGCATTCACACATCAGGTCTTGGATACAGGCCCATTACATTTACATTTACTCCCACAGATAGAGCCCACACATGCATTATGCTCACTTGCAGGCACTGTGTTTGTTGCAGCTGTGGAAGAAGTGAACACAGCTTGCTATGAAGAGGCCACTGTGTTCTGTAAGTTAAAGAAGAGCAAGGCATGCAAGACTCCAAACTGCCATAAATGTGCTAGTAAGTTAAGGTACAAAAACAGCTTAGTGAGTATTTAATGTTGATGCACATGGGTAACCATCACCGTATTGGAAACTCCTAATATTTAAAACAGACACCTTTGCACTGTTTTACATTCCTGCTAAAGCTGCTGCAGTCATTTCTCATTAGAGAAAAACTATTAAACAAAGCTCGATGGAGCCGTTGTCTTGGGTACCAGTACTAAAACCAGCACGGCCCACTGTGGTGTGGTGTCAATAACATTCAAGGTATGGGCATCAAGAGAGTGGACTCTCTGGGTGTTCACCTAAACAACAAGCTGGACTGGTCAGTTAACACCACTGCACTTTACAAAAAAGGCCAGAGCAGACTCTACCTACTGAGGAGACTGAGGTAATTTGGAGTGCAGGGAAAACGTCCGGTTACTTGTGTAACCTCGGTTCTCTGATAACATGAGTGAGGTATCTCACTATGGGAAATGCCCTCTGGCGTGACAGACCACGGAAGAACCAATGACACCACGTCGGTCAACAGACAGACCAATCACAATCGTGATAGGGGGGCACCTCCTACAATACCTATCCCCTCGCTCCCTGGCCTCATTCTCTGCATGCTTTCCCCCGTGCCATGCAAGAAGGGAATGGTGGTGAGATACCTCACTTATGTTATCAGAGAACCGAGGTTACGCAAGTAACCGGATGTTCTCTTTCAACACTCGCTCTGTATCTCACTATGGGAGTGATATAACCAACTCCCGTATTGCATGCCTCCCGAAGCCGTGCTGTCTGTCTAGACCTGGATAAGTGACTTTATGCTGGCTTATGCAGAGTGCATGGTCAGCACTGTCAATATATGGCTCCTATCTGAAATATATCTGGATCTCTCTGCTGTCACCTTCACAGTGCGGAGGAGATGACACTGCGCACTCAGATTTAAATTGGCCACCCAACGTTGAAAATCTCTAATTTTCAGCAGTCCTAGGGGCACGACTGTTAATGTGGAGGCTATCAGTCCCAGTAAACGTAAACACGTTCTGAATGAGACCCATCTGCCTCTGTGAAACATTTTCAGGCATTGTATAAATGACTGAATTCGGTCCTCTGTGAGAGTGACACGGAATGAGAGAGAGTCGATCTAAAGCCCCAGATAATCTGTATTCTGACTGGGAATCACACAGCTTTTGGACTCATTGATTTTAAACCCCAATTTTGTGAGGTGGGATATCAAAATCCCTGTGTCCCTCTCTGCTTGTTCCTTTGTAGGAGAGCATAGAAGATAATCATCTAGGTGAGCATAGACTCTGAGACCCACTTGTCTTAATGGGGCAAAAGCTGCTTCCATGCATCTGCTGAAGACCTGCGGAGCGAGGCTGAGCCCGAACGGGACCGAAAGGAATTTGTATGCTATGGCTCGAAAAGCGAATCTTAGGTGAATCTTAGGTGAATCTATTTCCTGTGAGCAGGGTATATAGCTATGTGAAAATACGCGTCCTGTAAATCGACTTTGGTGAACCAGTCTCCAGGACGAAGCGAACGACACAAAGTTTTGGGAGTCAACATTCTGAATAAGTACTTTCTCAAGTGTTTGTTGAGTACCCTCAAATCCAGAATAGGGCAAAGTCCACCCCCTTTTTTGGGTATCACAAAATACTGGGAATAAAATCCCTTTTCTTTTTCTCTCTCTGGAACTCTCTGAATCGCTCTTTTGCGAAGAGAGGAGATTTCTGTATTCAGGGCGTGAGCCGACTCTCCGAATGCCTGAGACGATTCGAGTCTGTAACCCTTGGTAACTGTGGTAAACACCCATTGAGGTACTGCGCGCCAGGCCTCCAAACAAACAGCGAGTGGAGACTGGCAGCACTCTCTCATTTGTGGTCCCCTGGCATTCCCCGGTGGGTTGCGCAAAGAACAATTTTTTTCTGTTGTACAGAGAACAATCTGTGCCCTCAGCATGTAGCCTGGATGCGACAGGTGTGTCTTTATTCTTTTTCCAATAAAACACTTTGGAACATTCTTGTGTGTTTGGAGAGCTGAACGGGCCAAAACACAGGTGGGATTGTTTGACGCACAGAACCTTCCCTTCTTGAACGGAGGGGGTGCGTTGAACTCATTGAGGAGCATACCAGAGAACTCTAAGGGCTGGCTGCTCCTCGTTAGGGGTTGGGGGGGGTCCCCTAGGAGCTCCGAGGCTTCTTGCTACCATGTGGATCGGCCGGCTGGTGCCTAGCTCGGCCGTGGCGACGACATTTTTCCACGTTGTCTTCAACCGGATGGCTTAGTCTGCTCAGAACCGCGGCTCGGTGCTGTCCTATACCCTTGACGAAACCATCTCACAGGTGGCGGCGGTGCGGGGGCCGCGTAGCGGGGTGGGGCGTGGTGCAGGTTTGCGGGGAGACATCAAATGCTTCTCCTTCTTTCTTGTGGAGGTCGCAATTATGGCGCATAGTCGCAATGGCTGGACCAAAAGGCTCTTTGGGGTCCACTGGAGCGTCGAGGAGGTCTGCTTTCTCTCTATCACTTAGGCTGGATAAGTTCAGCCAGAGAGATCTCTCTCCCGCTACTGCTAAGCCCATGGTGCCGCCACAGCTCTGGACAGCACCACGTGACGTGCACAGGTTAAGGTCTGTAATGACACAGATCTCTTCCCATAACGCTGGGTTAGGAATGCCAGCGTCCAATTGTTTTCCCATCTATTCAAGTAGTTCCGCCTGGTAAGCCGTTAAGAGTGAGGTAGCATTAATTGCTTGATTGAGGAACCTGTGATCGGTGGCTCTGTGATCTGCTAGTTTCATCCTGAGTGTTTGCGGGAAACATACAGCTTCTGTGTTTGATTAATCTGTTTTATTGTATATTAACCATCTGCAGACCCTAACAAACTATTTTCACAGGACTACATACCACAGAGAGTGGAGACTGCCGTTTAGCTTTCCAACAAAAGCTGGTGGTAAGATTTTAAATCGACTGAAAAAAGTAAGTACCACTTTCTTGTACTATGGCTGCGTTTGCTTGTGTGGAGTGTGGAATGTATAGTGCTAGTCCTCTCTCCACCACTAGTGATAATAATAGTGGGTTAGTTTGTGAGAAGTGCCAGCTCATTTCTACTCTGGTGGAGAAGGTGAACCAGTTAGAGGTGCGCATTCGGGGTTTAATCAGGGACAGAGAGCAGAGTTCAGTGTTGTCTGACCCGGGTGCCTTAGGGAGAGTTAGAGTCCCAGCGACTCCGGCTGTAGAGCCCCCGCAGCAGGGCGAATGGGTGACGGTTCAGCGGCATAGTAACAAAGCTAAAGCTGACGCTAAAGCTAACGCTGAGGCCAAAGCTAAGGCTAGCCCACCTGTGCACCACGCACCTATTCACGTGTCAAACAGATATTCTCCTCTCAGGAAACACCCACCGAGGAGTCTGTCAAAAGTACTCTGGTTATAGGAAGCTCTATTGTACGACACGTGAAATTAGCTACTCCTTTAGGGGCACCAGCAGCTAGAGTTATCTGCTTACCAGGAGCCAGGGCGCCAGACATTAGCAGCAACCTTAGGGTGTTAGCAAAGAATAGATATTCGAGGATAGTGATTCACGTAGGTGGTAACGATATTTGATGCGGCAGTCTGAGGTCACTAAGAGTAATATTAAAGAGGTGATCAATATAGCCCATACGATGTCCGATGCCGTAATATGCTCTGGCCCTATTCCAAGACGGCAGGGTGCTGAAGCTTACAGCAGGCTTTGGGCGCTACACTGCTGGATGTCTAAGTGGTGTGCAGAAAAACATGTGGGCTTCATAGACAATTGGTCCAACTTTGAGGGGAAGTCTGGTCTCGTAGGACGGGACGGTGTCCACCCCACGCGGGAGGGTGCCGCTCTGCTATCGTGCAGCATAGCCCATAGCCTCTTAGTTTGTCGGCAGAGCAGCGTAGGTAGTTGCTGACTGTCCAGAGCCGAGACCAGGCAGCAGACAAACAGGCTAAACCGACCGTCTGCTCGTTGCCTTGAGACGTCACCTAGGTACAACTATATTGAGACTGTTTCACTGTTTCCCCGAATTAAACACAAACTTAGAAAATCTAAATCAGTTTGTTTAAATAACTTAGTTCATATAAGAATATTAGATCCAGTGTCTAGCTGCAGTGTTTCTGAATTAAGGTTTGGTTTATTTAATATAAGATCACTGAACTCTAAGGCTGTCATTGTAAATGATACAATAACGTATCATAAAATTGATGTGTTATGTCTCATAGAAACATGGATTAAACCTGAGGAATATTTGGCATTAAATGAAGCCACCCCCATAGGCTATAACTATGCACACAGCCCCAGACTGTCCAGTAAAGGAGGGGTATATGTGTCATTCATAAAAATTCATTAGACATAAGTCAGAAACACAATCTCACTTTCAATTCTTTTGAAATTCTTCTCATAAACATCACCAATCCGACCACTAATAGAAGTGTACTCACCCTAGTCAGCATTTATAGACCACCAGGACCTTATTCTGAATTCTTAAAAGAATTCAGTGACTTTGTTGCAGATCTAGCAGTGAGCACTGAGAAAGTAATAATTGCAGGAGATTTTAATATTCACTTTGAAAACTGGTTTTAGAAGAAACACCAGAAACATTTTCTCCACTACAGCAGATAGAACTAGAAAAACTTATCTCTTCTTCAAATTCTGCTACATGCACACTCTATATGATTCCAACAAGCCTATTGAAACAAGTATTACCAGCTATTATTAAACCTATCTTAACCATCATTAACTCTTCTCTTAGTCTGGGTCATGTACCTAAGTCTTTTAAACTAGCTGTGATAAAACCCTTGATAAAGAAGCCAAATCTTGACCCCAGAGAACTGTCCAGTTATAGACCCATTTCCAATTTACCTTTTATCTCTAAGATTTTAGAAAAGGCTGTAGCTCGACAACTCTGTTCTCATCTACATAAGAACAACATATATGAAAAAAACCAATCTGGTTTTAGGCCACATCACAGCACAGAGACAGCTTTAGTTAAGATAACAAATGATCTTCTTGCCTTTGATCAGAGCCACGTATCTCTACTGGTGTTACTCGATCTACGTGCAGCTTTTGACACTATAGATCACACTATTCTCTTGGACAGGCTAGGAAATATAGTTGGAATGACAGGAACAGCGTTATCCTGGTTCACATCTTACCTTAGTGATCACTTTCAGTTTGTAAAGATAAATAATGTATCGTCTAACACTACAAAAGTGAAATATGGAGTTCCACAAGGTTCTGTTCTAGGTCCTCTGTTATTTACACTATATATGCTACCATTAGGCTCAGTTATAAATAGACATAGAATTAGTTTCCACTGTTATGCCGATGATACACAACTGTACATATCAGCCAAACCAGATGATAAATCCAGATTAAATAAGATAGAAGATTGTGTAAGAGATATTAGACTTTGGATGCTACAGAACTTCCTTCTTTTAAACCCAGATAAAACAGAAGTTCTCCTCCTCGGCCCAAAGGCTGCTCGGACTAAATGTTCAGATTTAATGTTAAATCTTGCTGACTTCTCTGTAGTTCCTGGTTCAGTAGCCAAAAATCTTGGTGTAACAATTGACTCAGATCTGACATTTAATCAACACGTAGGTAATATTACAAGAACAGCGTTTCTTCACTTACGAAACATTTTAAAGTTAAGAAATGCATTATCTGTGTCTGATGCTGAAAAGTTAGTGCATGCCTTTATAACCTCAAGGCTAGATTACTGTAATGCATTATTGTCAGGATGCTCCAGCAGGAACCTGAATAAACTTCAGTTAGTTCAGAACGCTGCAGCTAGAGTACTAACTAAAACCAGGAAACTCAATCACATCAGTCCAGTTTTATCAGCGCTACACTGGCTTCCTGTTAAATTCCGTATCGACTATAAAATTCTATTACTGACGTATAAAACCCTGCACGGTCTCGCACCGGAGTACCTGCAAGATCTAATCTCCTATTATAAACCGCCACGTTCACTCAGATCACAGGATGCTGGTTTTCTAATAGTTTCTAAAATTCAGAAGACTACAATGGGGGGAGAAGCTTTTTCCTACAAAGCCCCAAAATTGTGGAATAATCTCCCAGTTAATGTTCAGGACTCTGACACAGTCTCAATATTTAAGTCTAGACTGAAAACATACTTGTTTAGTGTAGCTTTTGGTAATTAATCTTCTCTTTTAGATAAAGCCAGGAGATCTGGGGGTTCTTGGACACAGAGGTTTATGGTAAACTGAGATGTTGGTGCTGTTGTTCCACCACTTCACGCGATCACACAGGTTTGTTGACGGTGGAGTGGGGGGACCCCAGTGTCTCAGGGTACTCTCATGTCCATGTTACCTTCTGGTTCTCTCCTTTTAGTTTAGGCTGTTATAGTTAGATCTGCCGGAGTCGCCAGCCGCAATCTAAAATTCTGAAAATTCATATTCTCTACAGTCTTACTCCCGAGCCCAACTAACTCTCTCTCTTTACTGAGGAAATGACTGTCCTCCCGTCTGTTGAACACTGTTGAAGGACTGATCATCGGGCCATCACCCCACCATCAGCAGCCAGCTCACCTGTCCATTACTACTACACCCTCAGTTACATCACTGTGCCATCCAGATGCACCAGCACTGAGATAGGATGGGACTGTTTCAGCTCACGCCCACTTAACATAAAGACTCAGTCATAGACTGCCTCAGCCAGAGACTGCCTCAGTCATACACTGCCTCTATCTGTGCAGCTTCTAAAGCTTTGCTATCCAGATTTCAAACAGAGGCTCCTTTCTTTGGTATTTAGTTCAAACTGTAAATACTGTTTGACCAGAGGAGGATGGGTCTCCCCTTGTGAGTCTGGTTCCTCCCAAGGTTTCTTCCTCCAGTTGAGGGAGTTTTTCCTTGCCACTGTTGCCTCTGGCTTGCTCACTGGGGGATATATGTTATAACTGTTTTCAGAACTCTGTAAAGCTGCTTTGAGACAATATCGTTGTAAAAAGCGCTATATAAATAAAATTGACTTGACTTGACATTATGTGCTCTCACTGCTAAAGCGGAGGACTTTTAAATTTTCTGCTACATGGAGGCTGTGAAGCGCTCCAATTTTCCAGGGAGAGAGAGGTTAGGGGAGAGGGAAGTTTTCCTGCTCGGATGTAGGTGGTGAGGCACCCACTGTTCCACCACAGGGTGGCTTGAGAGCCCAAGCTCCTCCATACCCTTGATATCCAGCTGCGAAAAACCCTTGACTGGTGCATGGTGGGAGAAGGGTTTATCCCAAAACCGTTTCATCTCTGCCACGCACGCTGGTACGTAAGGAAGAAGCTGCTTACTCGGTGGCGAGCGAGGAGGTAGCCTTTTTCCATCGTATAAGTCCCGCTCAGCATCCAGGTGGCCCTGGGATGCGGGCCACTCGATGTTAAGCTTAGCTGCTGCCGTTTTACAGACTTCTAGCAGGTCCCAGTCGGGGAGGGGGTTTGGCTCGCCGCCCTGGGAGCTAGCTGGCCTGGATGACTTAGCAGAGGGGAGGATGGCGTCCTCCTCCTCATCCTCGGAGTCAACCTGAAGAAGGTGTGTGAGCGTCTCTTCATCCTCATCTTCCTCCTCCAAGCCCTCTGTGAATGCCTCATCGAATAGTGGAGGTAGGGGGGATTCTATCTCCATAATTTTGGCCCAGCTAGGGGAGGCTTGTGCCTCGCTAGTGTAAGTTTTCTTACTGCTGGTGGGTTTAGGGGCAGCAAGGCCAGGGTCGTCTTTCGACGAGGCCGAGACGCGAAGCCGTCTTTCCAAAGCCTTGGCCGGCATCGCCATGCAATGAGCGCAACTATCTGGGACTGCCAGCATGGCTTGAGCATGTTTCACGCCCATGCACGCGATGCACATGGGGTGGGGGTCCTTAGCCACTATATTAAACCCACAAGCGGCTGGGCAAGGGCGAGATTAGGGGCCTTCTCGACTAGGGTCCTCTCTTTTGGCTGGAGAGGTCATATTGGGCTTGGACTAACACGCCTTGACGTGGTAGTTGGTCTGTTACCGTTCCCAGAAGTATGCCATGAAGGCCATCTCCAACGTGTCTAATTTGTCACAGAGTGCAGAGGCTTCACTTCCAGTTACATATTTCTCCTACATATCTTCAGACATATCATACAATGACCCTCTCAGTTGTGCATATTTCCAAAGAGCGATAGTTGACTCAGCTCGTGCGCTCCATCGAGTGCCTGACAGTGATTTCAGTGATATCAGTATCACAGAAAACCTTTCCCCACCTGTGTGTAGATGATGCACAAAATGTGTACATTGCCTATACAAAGTCAAAAAAACGTCCAGCTTCTGGGCTACTGTCAACAGCATTGACACCAACTAAAGTTAGTGAATGTGCTGCACAGGGGACATCACAAATCAAAGGGTTTCTTTGTTTAAGATGAGCTTGGACTCCATTGTACTTTCCCGACATGTTACTTGCATTATCATATGACTGGCCCCTACAGTTGGAGCTCAACTGTTAGGGCCAGATTCTCCACCATAGCAACGACACACTCTGCCAAACTGTCCCCACTATGGTTTTCAATAGGCTCAAAAACTAGAAAACGCTCAACTACATGTCCGTCATTATTAACAAACCTGAATATAGAGGTAAGTTGGTTCACATGAGCAAGGTCTGGAGTGGAGTCAACTATAACAGAGAAGTATTTTTTATTTTTTTTTAACAATCTGTTTATTAGGGTTTTAACAAATATATACAAATACAATGCAGTAATAGAAATAAACAAATAAGTAAAAAAACAAAAAACATTTAAAGTTCACAATAAGCAGCTGTCATCGTTGAGGAAATGGGAAATAAAATACCACAGTGTTATATTAATTCAATAAAGATCTTAGGGGAAGTCTAGAAAGGATAAATTCTTTAAATAGCGGGAAAAGGGGTTCCAGGTTTTACAAAATCTCTGCGTAGAATTACATTTAATGCACTTTATCCTTTCTAATTTCACAACACTACACAATTCCTGTATCCACATAGAATATGAGGGAAGGTCAGGGGACTTCCATTTCAGGAGAATAGGTTTTCTGGCCAGAAGAGTGGCAAGTGAAACAAAATCGGCCCAAATGCTGTTTGAAATGGGCACGGTGAGGGGAGGACGCTGAATAAGGCGATAAAAACATTGGGCTCGACACAACAGTCAAAGATGTCAGAGAATGTTTGGAAAACCCAAAACTGCTGTAATAAGGGGCAGGACCAGAAAGAATGCATTTCCTGGAACTTGGTGGCATCTATCACAAATTGGATCAATATTTTTGTCAAAACATGCAAGCCTCACCTTAGTGAAATGGAAACGATGAATTAATTTACATTGCATGAGGCTATGTCTTGCACATATTGATATTTGATGTACCTTCTTTAGGGCTCTATCCCAAACCTCCTCAGGGATCAACTCGTTCAACTCAGCTTCCCAAAGAGACTTAATTTGGTCAAGAGAAGGCATGCGAAGCTGGTGGATCTGTTTATAAAAGAACGCAATTAAACCCTGTGTAGAGGGGGTCTGTGACAGAAAAACATCCAGAGGGGAAACTCCAGGCATATCAGGAAATTGTGAAATGGTATTCCGAACAAAACTGCGAACCTGCAAGTATCTAAAGAAGTGTGTTTTAGGTAAGGAATATTTATCTGCTAACTGCTGAAAAGAGGCGAAAACATCCTCAATATATAAATCTTTAATTGATTTAATACCACAGGAGGACCAAAGCTTAAAAGTATTATCAATCAGTGATGGGGGAAAATAAAGATTGGCCACAATTGGGGTCAATATAGAGAAATATTGAAAGCCGAAGTATTTCTTAAATTGGTCCCAAATTTTTTAAGTGAATTTAACAATAATGCTTTTCGTAAAGGTTGTATTTGACCCCTTAATCGATGAGCATACTAGGGTAGCTAGAGATGCAGGTGTACAAGAACTAGCCTCTAGCTTAAGCCAGAGGTGGAATGAGGAGAAAGAATCATCTTGAAGCCAGTACTGTATAATCCGTATATTTGCCGCCCAATAATAAAATCTAAATAAAATTAGGTAATGCCAACCCTCCCAGAGGTTTAGGCCTCTGTAAAAGTTGTCTGCGTAATCTTGGTCTTTTTTTATCCCAAACAAAGTCTAATAGAATCGAGTCTAGGCGATGAAAAAAACTCTGCGGTAAGAAGAGAGGTAGAACTTGAAAGAGATTGTCATCTTTATCACGTTAATTCGGGCTGATAGGGACAAATTTAAAATCGACCACCGAGAAAACATATCTGTAAGTTGTGACATCAATGGGATAAGGTTAGCACCATAAAGGTCTTTGAATTTGAGTGTAACTTGAACTCCTAAGTACCTAAAGCTTTGTTGTGCTATTTTAAATGGCAAAAAGCGGGCACATTCACTTGCTGCAGCATTAAGAGGAAGTATCTCGCTTTTTTGGAGATTTAATTTGTAGCCTGAGATAGCCGTGAATGCACCAAGGGTAGTGAGGGTAGCTGGGATAGAAGAGTAAAGATTAGAAATGAGAAGGAGTAGATCATCCGCATATAGCATAACCTTTTGTTCCAGTCCATGCCTAGTGATCCCGTTAATTTGAGGGTTGGACCGAAAAGCTATTGACAAGGGCTCAATTGCAAGGGCAAATAATAGGGGGCTTAACGGACACCCCAGACGAGCAGACCATTGTAAAGGGAAAAAATCTGATTGAACATTATTAGTCCTAACAGACGCCACAGGTGAGGCATAAAGTAAACGAATCCATGAAATAAAAGAACATCCAAAGCCAAATTAAGACAGTATATAAAGAAGATAATCCCATTCCACCCTATCAAATGCCTTTTCTGCATCCATAGAAATTACTGCTTCAGATGAACTTGAATTGGAGGGTGTATATATTGTGTTAAACAAACATCTCAAGTTAAAAAAAAAAAAAGTCTGTTTTTAATAAATCCTGTTTGGTCAGGAGAAATTATTACAGGTAATACTAATTCAAAACGTAAAGCCAGGGTTTTGTTTTATTTATTTTTTTATTTTCAAAGCAAGAACAGTAGTGGCAAATACAATGAAACAGTAATCACTTTTGGTCACTGCTTCTGCCTTACATTTTTTCTTTTTTCAAACACAAGCCACCCCCCCCCCCCCCCCCAGACATCCCCATTATTTAACAGAAGGAAATCGCTACCAAAATAATAATAGTAACATAAAACAAAACAAAAATAAATAAACCAGTCACCAAAAAAATAAATAAATAATTAATTAAAATAAAATAACAGTCAATTATAACGAAGATGTCAATGACACTGCAATCTAATAAAATATACACTCCGTCAACCGGCAATATGGAAAGTGAATTAACATAGGAAAGAACAGAATTCCACTTGGAATAAAAAGAGGCAGTACTGCCTTTCACAGAATGCCGTATCTTCTCCAGTTTTAGGAAATGCATTACATCTTGAAACCATAATGAAATAGAAGGTGGCTTTGGGGATCTCCACACAAGCAAAATACGGCGTCTAGCCAATAGAGAGGTAAAGGCTATAATTTCAGCTTGGCCTCGTGAAAGTGAGGATGACTGAGCGGAAAGGCCAAAGATGGCTGTAAGTGGACAAATGTCAACGTCAACTCCTAAAGCCTTAGACATAATATCAAAATAATGAAACCAAAATCTCTGTAAGGCAGGGCATTGAAAAAACATATGACTTAAATTGCAAGGAGACATTGAACATCTATCACACTGATCGTTGACCGTTGTGGGGTAGAATTTGGATAGCGGAAATTTCGATCTGTGCACTCTGTGCAGGACCTTAAACTGAATTAGCTGGAACCTTGCGCAAGGTGAGCAAGACCGCACCACTGCAACCGCCCCATCCCACCAGAGGTCTGAGATAGAAACACCTAGTTTGTCCTCCCAAGCACTTTTAATTTTGCCCACGTGAGCTCCATCCAGGTTCATCAAGTACAAATAAATCCGTGATATGACCGATTTTTGGGAAGAGTCTAAAGACAGCAAATCATCCCAAGAATGTTTTTTAGAAACACAGGGACAGTTAGGAAAGAGTGACAAAGCACAGTGCCTAACCTGAAAGTAACGAAACAGATGTGAAGGGGGCAAGTTAAACTCAGCAGTCAACTGGGTAAAAGAGCAAAAGACACCATCCCTAAACAGATCCCCTCTCGTGCCAGAAGTGGAAAGCAGTATCATGTTGAGAAGGAGGAAATAAGTGATTGTTTAGGATGGGCATTAACATGGAGGGAGCTGAGAACTTAAAATAATAGAGAAACTGGGACCAAATATGAAAGGTAGAGAGCACCAACAGATTTTTAGACAACTGTAAAATATTAAGTGGTAAGGGGGAAGTGAGCACAGCCAAAGGGGATGATGAACATGAATGGATTTCCAATCTGCACCACAACAACCCTGGAGATTGAAGCCAGTAGAGTATTTTTTGTATATGCGATGACCAGTAGTAGAATATAAAATTTGGCAAAGAGAGACCACCATCGAATCTGAATCTTTGCAGAACAGATTTGCTCACTCTTGGGGATTTCCCGTCCCAAATAAAAGAAATAATATGCTGGTCCAAATCTTTAAAAAACTTTTTGGGCAAATAAACAGGAATGGATTGAAACAAAAAAAGAAATCTAGGCAAAATATTCATTTTTGTAATGTTAATTCTGCCTATTAAAGGCATACAAGGCACTCTATTTGATACCCCAGTGCTGCTTGTAAATGTGTACGCTCCCAATTTTGATGACCCCCGTTTTATGAACAGATTATTTAGTTCGATACCTGATTTCAACACCCATTTTCTAATTTTAGGCAGCGATTTTAATTGTGTTATTAATTCGGCACTGGACCACTCAGCCCCACGTGTATCAACTCACTCTAATGTCACAAGTTCTTTCTGAATTTTTAACTGTTAACTCCACAATGGATCCCTGGAGAGTTGCTAACCCTTGTGCCAAAGCATTTTCCTTTTATTCTTGCCCGCATAAAAATTTATTCGAGGATTTATTCGAAGATTTGCAGAGATCTCCACATCTGCAAATCTAGTTCAATTTTGTTCAGTAATGGAGTAAAATTATCACAAAAAATAGAGTGCATGGTGCGTGAGATTTGAATCCCCAAATATCTGAAACCATTTGGAGCAGGTTTAAATGGTATATCAGAATAATTGAGGGTCAGGGCCAAAGCATTAACTGGGTAGAACTCACTCTTCTGCAAGTTGACTTTATATCCTGAAATCGAACCGAATGTGTTCAACAAAGACAAAATCGAAGGAATGGACCCTAATGGGTCAGACACATACAACAACAGCTCTCCAGCATACAAAGACAGCTTCAAATTAATATCAGCACGAGTAATTCCCTGAAACATGATAGGGATTTTAAGGCAATTGACAGGGGCTCGATAGCTAAGGAGAACAATAACGGGGAAAGCGGACAGCCTTGTCTAGTCCCACGCATTAGTGGAAAATAATCAGAATGAACGTCATTAATTTGAACACTAGCCTGAGGTGCAGTATATAACAATTTTATCCATAAAATGAAATTATCTCCAAAACCAAATTTATGCAGAACTAAAAATAAATAATTCCACTCGACTCGGTCGAACGCTTTCTCTGCATCCAACGAAATAACTAATTCAGGTGAAGAGCTAGAGTGTTCCATAAAAATTGCATTTAAAAGTGTCCGAATGTTAAAGAAAAGCTGACGCCCCTTAATAAAACCGTTTTGATCCTGAGACACAACCCCAGGCAGAGCTCTCTCCAATCTAAACGCCAGGGTCTTGGCCAAAATCTTCATATCCACATTTAAGAGAGAAAGAGGTCTATAGGATGCACACAAATCCGGGTCCCTGTCCTTTTTCAACAGAAGAAAAAATGATGCCTGAGTCATAGTTTGCGGCAGAACCCCAGAAGAAAAAGACTCGTCAAAAACTGCCAGCAGGAGGGGGGCCAATTTGTCAATAAACTTTTTATAAAATTCGACAGGGAAGCCGTCTGGGCCAGGTGCCTTATTAGTTTGCATGGTCTTAATAGTAGTCTCAATTTCCTCCAAACTCAATGATAAATTGACTCAATGATAAAATCGAGATGCTCCGCGAGGGATGGGTCAACAACAGGAAACTCCAAACTATCCAAAAAACCTGATACGTCAATGTTAGGTGCCGCTTCAGAGTGGTAGAGTTCTGAATAAAAAGACTTAAAAGCTGCATTAATAGAGTGCGAATCTGAACACCGCTCACCATTCAGACCCTTAATATGAGAAATTACCCGAGATGCCGCCCGTCTCTTAAGCTGGTCGGCCAAAAGCCTAGATGCCTTGTCCCCAGATTCATAATAATTACTAAGTGCTTGTAAAATGAGTCTCTCTGCAGTAGACGTCGTTGTAAGGCCAAATTCGGTCTGGAGATCCAGCTGACGTTTGATCAAAACGGGAGATGGGTTTAGTGCATTAAGCACATCAAGTTCTGCTATTTTAGTCATCAAATCCTGCACCCTGAGTTTTTGCATTTTTTTTACATGAGCAGTGTAAGAGATAATTTGACCTCGTAAATAAGCTTTGAGGGACTCCCACAGAAGAGAGGCTGAAATAGAATCATTGTTATTATTAATAATAAAATGGCAGACCTGAGAAATGAATTAAAAGCAGAGTCTGATAACAGTATTGAATCAAATCTCCAAGGTGGTGGGGCAAAGGAACGATTGGATAACTTGACATTAACAGTAAGAGGGGCATGGTCAGAAATGACAATGGAGTGATATTCAGAAGAGGTAACTCTGGAAGTGAGTAAGCTGGCCAAGAAAAAATAATCAATCCTCGAATAAATTTTATGCAGGCAAGAATAAAAGGAAAATGCTTTGGCACAAGGGTTAGCAACTCTCCAGGGATCCATTGTGGAGTTAACAGTTAAAAATTCAGAAAGAACTTGCGACATTTTAGAGTGAGTTGATACACGTGGGGCTGAGTGGTCCAGTACCGGATTAATAACACAATTAAAATCGCTGCCTAAAATTAGAAAATGGGTGTTGAAATCAGGTATCGAACTAAATAATCTGTTCATAAAACGGGGGTCATCAAAATTGGGAGCGTACACATTTACAAGCAGCACTGGGGTATCAAATAGAGTGCCTTGTATGATTAAATACCTACCATTCACATCTGCTACGATTTTGCCAGGGATGAATTTTATTCCTTTTCTGACCAAAATAGCAACCCCTCTAGTTCTAGCATTGAATTTAGAGTGGAAGGACTCACCAACCCAGGGGAATTTCAATTTAAGATGATCCTCATTCCTAAGGTGTGTCTCCTGTAGAAATGCCACATCTGCCATTAAAAGTTTTAAATGGTTAGAAATCCTAAGCCGTTTGACTGGGTTATTTAAACCCCTAACATTCTGCGACAAGAATCTAATGGGGATATCCCCAGCCACCTCCTTTAAGTTAGACACAGCCATTTAGATTTTTGAGTAATAAATTAAGCTTGCCATTAGACTGAAAAGAAAAAAAAACACATTAATAAATAAGTAATAGCAAATAAACTAAATAAAAATAACAATAATAATAAAACCCACTCACCCAACAACCAACATTTCCACCCAGAAACCCAAGCAGAATAACAACAACTCCAACAGAAGTCATTCCCGAATGACAAGCACTTCCGAAAGAGCAGCACCGCAAGAAAGCTCATGCCCTGCGAGCCCCACAGAGCATTACAAATATTAGCTTTTTTTTAAAAATATTCTTAGCACCTGCAACACCCACTCCCACACATTGTTTCTTTTCACATTTGCGCCCCCTCTCAATTTTCATTCAATAGTGTTATAGATAGAACAGTAACTCGACATCCATCAAGTGTAGCCAGTAGCACGCAATGTTCAACAAATTCCCATTCTGTATATGTTTTCCTTCTCAGGGAAAGTTCACTTAAATGGGCTTGACAGAGTACTCTTGTACAGCACAACCAAAGCATGTAATTTGCATAAATAATTAAAAAAAAAGAAAGAAAAAAAAAAAAGGTAAAACTAAGACCAAGAATCACTCCACTGGTTGTGTCCAGGATGTGACAGATTACTCAAATCACATTCGACATTAAAAAAAAATTAAATTAAAACAATAAATAAATCAAAAATCTCAAAAAACTGTCTCAATCCAAATACTGCACACAAATTGTGCAAAGAGCATTTGTTCGTAAAGTTCAACATAATATCAGAATGTCAATTACCCATTTGGAACACGGTTACATTTAAAGAAGTCAACCACTCTCTCAAAGTGAAAGAAGTGATTCAGGTCACTCACTCAGGCAAAGACGCAATATATTTCTCGGCCTCAGTTGGAGAGGTGAACTCGTGCATTTCAACCTTGTGTGTGATCTGAAGTCGAGCCGAGTATAAAAACCGGTACTTGATGCCGTCCATCGAGCGAAGTTTCCCTTGAATTGCGCTGAAGGCCGCCCTCGCCCTCGCGACTTTGGGAGTGAGATCCGGATAAATGGAGAGCCGTATGCCCGAAACGGAGATTCGTTGACGAGACCTCGCTTCTTTAAGAATCCGGACACACTCTTTGAAATAATGCAATTTTACTATTATTGGACAGGAAGGCTCACCAGACCTTGGACGAGGAGCCAACGATCGATGAGCCCTGTCCACAAGTGGAGCCTTCTCCAGAGACAGGGCCTCTTTAAGAAGCTCCGACACGCCGGAGCTCGACAAAGTGAAGCGTGAATCGCCTTCCGGAACTCCAATAATTTGAATATTTTGTCGGCATGAACGAGCCTCTAAATCTTCGCACTTAGCATCCACTCTAGTGCGCTCAGCGGATAGAAACTCAACTTTTGCCCTGAGACCCACAACGTCATCCGAGAGTCCGGACAGCGCAGTTTCAACCTCCGAAACCGTGGTCTTAACTGAGCTGAGATCCGCACGGAATGACGCATTGTCTCGAAGAAGTTCAGATTTCAGTTCTTGAAGCTCTGACCGAAGTGTGGAGTGATATTCCTTCGAAATTGAGTGGAACTCTAAAGTAACAGCCTGGATGATTTCAGACTTCAGCGCAGTTAGCTCTTTAGCCATGTTGGATGTAGCAGGCTTTTCTTTGGGTTGTGATGCATCACTCGAGGCCGAGGAGGATCCAGCGAGTGCTGGGCCGATGAGAGGCTGAGAGGCAGTAGACGCTTTATTCACTTCAGGCGGCATGTTGAGGAAAATAAACCAGGGAAGCCAAAGCCAGGGTTTTAGATAAAGTAGACTTATTGGGCGGTAAAAAGAGCAATCTAGGGCCTCTTTATCTTTTTTGAGAATAACACAAATAACAGCCTGATTGAGGGATTTTGGTAAAGTCCCAAGCTTCAGTGAACATGTCCAGTAACAGAGGAGCTAGTTTATCAACTTACGATAACATTCAATAGGGAAACCGTCTGGGCCGGGAGACTTCCCAGCCTGCGTTGATCCAATTGCTGAAGTGAGATTTTCCATAGTAATGGGCTCATCCAGCATCGCAACCAAATCAGAATCTAATTGAGGTATTTTAAGTGTCTCAAAAAACCTGTCAAAGTCAATACTTCCGGCTTTTAGTTCAGAGGTATACAGGGATTTGTAATACTGTTTGAATTCGTTATTTATTTTATGGGGATCAGCTGTGATACCAGATGATGTCTGAATTTGAAGAATTTGATGTGATGAAGCAATTTGCATCAACTGTTGAGCTAACATTTTCTCCGTCTTATCCCCAGATTCAAAATAATCAGACCTAGCTCTAAGCAAATGCTCCGCCACTTGATCTGACATTAGGGCATCATACTCAGTTTGAGCAATTAAACGTTTCTTATAAACCTCTGTAGAAGGGGATGAGGCATGAGTTTTATCAAGTTCGGAAATAAGTTCAGTTAAATCAGCTTGTCTCCTCCACCTCAGATGTTTTTCATGAGAGGAATATGAAATTATAATACCTCGGATATATGCTTTAAATGTTTCCCACAGTGTAAATGCAGAAATTTCACTAGAAGAATTAGTACTAATAAAAAATTCTATATGATCTGAGATATGTCTAATAAGTGTCTCATCAGATAGTAAGCGAGTGTTTAGTTGCCATGGAGCTCTACTGCTGATTGCTTCTTCAAACAAAAGGTTCATAATGACCGGAGCATGATCTGAGAAAAGAATGGTGTCATATGTACACGAAGATAAAGTATGAATCCTCCTATTGTCTACAAAAAAAAATCGATATGTGTATAGACTCGATGTACTGATGAATATAAAGAGTAAGCTCTGGCCTGCGGATGTAGATGGCGCCATGGGTCTGATATGGCAAATACTTCCATCATTTTTTTTATTACAGTGGCAGATTTAGATAGAGGGATTGATCTGTTAGAGGAATGATCTAGTTCTGGATTAAGCCAACAATTCAGGCCCCCCCCCCAGCACAAGCGAATGCGAGGACAAATCTGGGATAGTAATAAACAGCTGTCTAAAAATTCATCATTGTCCCAGTTTGGAGCATAAACATTAACCAGATGTAGAGGGGTATTGTAGAGTGACCCTGTGAGTATAAAATAACGACCATTGGGATCAGCAATTACCTTGGAACAGATAAAGGGCACTGATTTATGGAATAATATTGCTACCAAATGAAGCAAAGTAAGATTGTCCAATCCAGCTTGTCTTAATTTTAGATATATCAGATTTCAATAAATGGGTTTCCTGTTAAAAAAAAAAAAAAAAAGAAAGAAAAAAAATCACTTGAGCACCCAAAGACAAAAGATGCTGAAAAACTTTGTTTCAATGGAGAATTAATGCCCCTACAATTCCAGCTGACAAATTTAAGCTTGCTTCCCTGCAAACACGGTTTCAAAGTAGGTGGTAGCATGGGTTAACACACAAAAACGATAGAGAACAATAAAGGAATGCACCGTTTACATAAAGATTGAAATCCTAACAAACAGACAGCTTGAAGAATAATACTGAAAAACGCAATAAAACCCCCCAAAATCAAAATAAACAATCGTACCCTAACATCTACTTCCTCCCCCCTATCTCCCCAACTGAGATGAGAGAGTTAAGACTTACTAATAAACTCAATACCAATCGCTCCATAGAAAATCCTTCACATCAGAAATTCTACGAGAGAGACTCAATCAAGCAACGTATTTACAAAACAAAGTGAAAAAAAGACTGCACAGCATTTATATTAGGAAACTTACAACATAACCTCAAACGTTTCAGACTCTGCTTGTCTAAATAGTCCCAAGCTAATTTGCTGGGGATTCACATAGTTCAGGTTCACTCTAAACAGGTGGGCTCTTTTTGGGTAAGTCATTGACAAAGGACGTTGCTTTTTGTGCGTTATCGAAGCTGATGGATTGCCCATCTTGTAGGAAAATTCTCAAGGTCGCGGGATACCTCAACCCGAATTTAACCCGAGATGCTACGAAGCTGACGCTTGACATTTCCAAAGGCGGCCCTCCGCCTGGCGGCCGATGAAGTACGGTCTGGTGATATATAGACGCTCTTGCCACAGTAGTGAAGTGGGGATGTTTTCCCCGTGTGTTGTAATATGTCCGTGCGGACATGGAAGAAGTGGACTCTAGCGATGAAGGGGCGAGGAGACGCTCCATCTTTAGGCTTCTCCTGTAGTGCTCTGTGGGCTCTGTCCAGTAGTGGCTTTTCTTCCAAATTGAGTACGTTTTTAAGCGGTTTAGCGATAAAGTTCGTAGGCTGCAAACCCTCAGAGCCCTCGGGAATCCCGGAGATACACACAGCCAGTTGATTGAGAGATAAGTAACCAGTACCTAGTCACAGTTTGCCCGTTGGGTAGAGAACAACTGAGTAGAGCATTTGTAAAGCTTCTGGTACCTCCAATGCCTCTATCTCTGACTGAGGCTGTGTACTTGGCACTTCTGTTTTCAAATGCAGCTTCTCCTCTTCTAACAAGAATTGACTTGGTCGGTAATGGTACCGGCCCATAAAGCAGGGTCGTTGACAGTTTACACCAGGAGTTGGGGTCCTTGCCCAGTGGCTAGACTTTTATGCTTGGGGTGGCCAAAGCTATTGTAGGGGTCCACATACTATGACAATGAATATTCAAGAAACCCAATCAAAATCTGTAAATGCTATACTGTTTTCATAAAGCACATCTTAAGCACACAGGAGATACAATCTGTGTATTAAATCTGCAGTTTATTAACAATGTACAAAATGTACAATAAGTGTAAAAACACAGACATGCAAACAACCACACAATCTGTCTGTTTAAAAAAAAAAACTATCAATGATGCCATCTTGACATCTTAAACATAGTGCAGAGCAAGAACCAAGACTAAGACCTCTGTCTGACTAAGTGCCAAGCTACCTACTGCTCAGTTCAGAAGAGCATAATTAATTGTAAAAGTAGAAAAAAAGTGTAAAAAAAAAAAAAAGAAAAAAGTAAAAGTAATTGTACTTGTACCTGAGTACAGATTTTCAGTAACTTAATCCACCCATCACTCACTGATACTGTGTTACACAAACTGCCGTCAGGGCAAAGAGACCACTGTAGATGGAAGTTTAATATTCAAACTTTTCAGCTAGTTGACACGTTATGCCTGGTTGACACTACACGACTGTTTGAGTCATCAGGTTGTTGTACCGTTCAAACTACATGACTGGTTGTGCTGTAATCGTGAGTCTTTCAGTTGTTGTGGCTTTCACACTACATGACTGATCGGTGACACGGGGTCACGAATTACAGGATTTTCACTCTGGGTAATCACTAACTCCTCTGGCTGCTGTCCACAAAGACATTGAACATGTTGTGCATGAATCAGCTAAATCAGCACATGTAGCTAACGGCATTCCTTTACAATCATTAGAGAAAGAAAAGGCCAGCACGGAGCCGAAGCTCAACACATTCTGCCCAGTTCAAAGCACCTAGAGTGAAATATATGTTAACGTGAAGTGGGAGCTGGAAGCTGATAGTCATCTGTAGGTGAATTGAGATGTAACGTAATGTTAACGTTATCTTGATACTCGTGGGTGAACTGGAATATCACACTGTACTGGGGACTCTAATAGATGTAGAGCGAATACTCACAGAGGCATTTTTTAGACACTGTGACTGACAGAAGGGGGACCAAGTCAAGAGTTCACGCTCAGTCCATGAAATGACCGGGTTATGTCTCACTAACCACGGTAGGCCTAGAATAATGGAGAAATCTGAGGTAGGGAGTACAAACATGGTCAGGTTTTCATGTTGCAGGAAACTAGTCTGTAGACCCACAGGTGCCGTGATGTGAGATATGGGTTCAACTCCAACCGGCAACCCATCCAAGGTTCGGACTTGAATAGACTTGGGCAGGGGCTCCACCTTTATACCAAGCTGGTCCATAATTCGTTTGGCAAATTAAGTTCCCCTCCACTCTGGAGTCTATTAGGGCTGAAACGACAAGCGAGTCAGATTGTCAGTATACCACAACAGCAATCATGAAAGACTTAGAAACCACCCTTTTTGTGGGAACACTCACCATATTAGCTCACCATTAGACAGGCCATGGTTTGAAAACTCAAAAACCTGGCGAAAGGTTGACAAGAACTTTGAGTATGTTTTTGTGTGTATACCGTCCCAAACAACCGTGGCCCATTCCAAACCCTTGCCAGACAAACGTGACACTAAAAAAGAAATCTTAGATTGATCTGAGCTAGGGGGAGTGTTCTCAAAATACACTGAGCACTGAAGCAAAAAACCCTTACACTTACCAGGATCTCCTTTGAACATCTTGGGCTTACTCACGGGGTAACAGTTCATGCCAGCCACCGTAGGAGGTACCAGATTAGCGTTGGGATGAGACTCGGGAACCTGGAAACGGGTGGTGAGAGTTTTAAGAATCTCACCTAGTTGAGAGAGCTATTCCTGCTGCGTGCTTTGTTGGTGTATAAAAACTCGGAAACTGACCACGAGACACCATCCAAAAGCCGTTAGTGGTGACCAAGCAACTGTGCCTGATTAACCAGGGCAGTCGCTACTGCCTCAGACTCTGCTGTCTGCATCAGGTGGCTGAGTATTTCTGTCATGACCAGACAGATAAGCAGACACTCGCAGAGTAGGAAGACAGGGTTTATTATAAACGGGCTTACCAAAAACAGTCAAAACAGTCCAAGTCAGCAACAACAGGCAGAGACCAAACACCAAAGCACAAATCCAAAAACGAAGTCAACAGGAGAGCAGGAATCAAAAACCAGAACACACTAACCAAGTTAAAAGGGAAAGGGAGATCAGGTTTCAGAAAGTCGAAACACAAGAAAACTAGACGGACTAACGCTTTGTAGAGAGGGTATAACACGGCAATACTCAGCAAGGGTCGGATGATTGCGCATGTCATATAAAGGGTGTGTGAGTCCCAACGCCTATGAGTCCTGTGATCCCCCCGTGGCGTTCTGGGTATTGTAGTTCTCTGGGCAAGGCTCGTCTGAGGAGACAGACGGGTATGACGGGCCTGACAAATATAATATAATATAATATAATATAATATAAAAGCCTTTGAAAAGATTATGAAAAGAATGTAACAGAATATATACAATATAGTATAGTATAATATAATATAAAAATATTTATATATTATAAAATAATATGATGCAGTATAAAAGGCAATGAGCCTTTAACAAGGCTGTTGGTTGCTGATTTGCTAATAGCAAGGTAAAAGTTGTAGTAAAAGCACAGAGCAAGTTCCCATGCTGAACTGTCTGAATGTGAGGAGTTTTGATACGGCCAGGGTTTTTTTAGGGTGGATAACCGGGCCCCAGTACGGAACGAGCAAACCGGGCCTAGTGTCAGTACGCTCTTATAGATCTTGCATATTCACTTGGAAGTTCTTGCAACACCTGATCACACTGCCTTGAAACATGTCAGGTTATGTCAAACTGTCATTGAATAGTCCTTGAATAACAAGCTGAATAAAATATGCTTTCCGATAAATAATCCTCAAACAAAATATCAGGGTTAAATGCATACGCAGCCACAGGTTTACAACAAAACCACTTGCTGTCATCATCTGTCACCAAACCAAAATTGTGCTACTCAGTAAAATAAGCTTGCAGTTCTGTTGTATGAAAAGGCACTTTTCCTTTCATGCATTCCTTCAGAGCTAGAGTGACCGCTGGTCTCTTTACTGTTGTTTATTAAAGGGGAAACATGAAACTCAATTTAATCGGTGTTAAAGATAGCATTCATCAGACAAATTGCTTGTCTTAAATTTAAATAATTGCAAAATTGCAAAATTAATTTGTGTCTCTGCGCTTAAGAAAAATTGAACATAATAATTTTGAAAAAATACAGAAGCATTAAGTAAAGGCCTGAATCGCATATTTGCAACAAAACGTCTGTTATGAAATATGGTAGCTTGCCTGGCAATTTGTAGGTCCCTAGAAAGTCAAGGAGCCATGGTAAATGACTTCTATGGAGGTCAAGAGCCCCATGGCAGGGGCCCTCGTGATCAAGGGCCCTCTAATGGTATGCCCTGCTCTTCTCTAGGGCCCCCTAGTAGGGTCTCTCATAACCAGGGCCCTCTAAAAATATGCCCCCCTCTCTCCTAATAGCCAGAAGTTGAAGTCAGAGCAGTGCCACAACGCCTCATCTATTTTCATAAGGGGCCCAAAAGCATGGCTAGGGCCCCCAAAAGCATAGCTAGGGCCCAAAAGCATGGCTAGGGGCCCCAAAAGCATGGCTAGGGCCCTCAAAAACCTTGGGGTCAAGGTCCCTAATAGTCAGAGGATAATGACTATTAGGGACTGACCTCAAGGGCCCCTGGGCACTGGCCCCACTAGCCCAGTCAGTAATTCAGCCATGCTTGCATCAGTATGTAATATATGTTTAAATATGGGCAGTTGTGGGCTGATGGTTATGGATCCGGTCTTGTGACTGGAAGGTTGCAGGATACAACTGAATTCCTAACTGTTCCCCGGGCGCTGTGGATAGGACTGCCCACTACTCACTAAGTGTGCTCACTGCTCCCTAGTGTGTGTGCATGTGGGTGTTCCCACTGCACGGATGGGTTAATTGTGGAGGTCAAATTTCACTGTGCAAACACAAATGACAAATAATTCTAAATTCTGAAATTATGTAGTCTTTAAAGGACTTCATAAGATAGAAAAACTTAAAACTTGGACACTTCAGACCATAATCAGCTTTCAGCTGGATTTTGATAGGTTTACCATAAGCCAATAATCACAAACATTAAAATGTAGGCATTCACTAATAGCAAAGTGGGTTTTTCCGTCATAAGGGCCGATATTTATATTAGGAATGGGACAATTGTGACCAAACTTGGAATACTTGTCCATAAATGGACTTAGAGTAATTATCTAAGGCTGTATGCAAATGTTGGCTTAAGTAGACTTCAGTGGGCTTCTACAGGGCTGGATTTAGTAAACATTAGTGCAGTTTTTTCTGTATTCTTTTCTGACCACTTCCTTTTTTGTTCACTAGGTGATGGTGAATTTCATGGTCTAGATGAATCTGTGGAGTCTAAAATGAAATACTAAATGAAAAAAGGTTGACATTGTTGCATAAAATGGCTCCAAGACATAAACTAATAAGTTAAAAAAGGTTATTCTGAATAAACCGACAGGGTCTGTCCAGGGCCTGGCATTTTTGGCTTAGTAATAATAAGCAGAGCACAGCCGACCAATAATTTATGTGTGTGTTCTGCGAAGGAATGTATTTTACTATTATCATATAATAATTATCAAATAATAACAGCATCACATTAAAAAACATAACGTTTTGCCATATTACCAGTGAATCATTACTTTAGAAGGCTATCAAATAACCATTGTGGGAAGCAAATAAGTACATTTACACATACTGTAGTTCCAGCACTTTTGTCTACTCATGCATTTTCTGAATTTCTCTGATATTGCAGCTCAATTCAAATTCTTCATGTGAAAAGGTGCTCCCTCCTGTAAAAAGCTATAACATGCATTTGGATCAGGCTAAAAACAGGGCTGCTAAGTGAACTCATGCAACACATTAGCATTTAACACTGTCTTACTCTTATTAAATGTGGGCATACCTTTTGCTAATAATACTTGTATACACTTACTTTAGTAAAGCTTGAATTGCAAAGCTTTTACTATCATTTAGCAGTTTTAAAATCTGTTATTTTACTTGTTTGAGTGTTTTTAAAACATGTTGAATCGCAGCATAGAGGCTACTACCATGCAGCCTTTCAACACACCTTTAACTTAAATATCTAATATGATCATGTAGCCTAAAATGGACACTTGCTGCTCATCCAACACTTCTCAGCCTTGCCCGTTTGCTATTTTAACGTTACCTCCATCACATCAAAGTCCCTGTGTTATCCTAACCTTCCTACCTGCTTATGTACTACACCCTCCCGCTCACTCTGTCCCTTGGGTTCTCTGTACAATGCCTGCTTCTCTGGCTGCTCCTCCCCCTGCCCGCTGCTGTCTTTACCTACAACCTGCTGTTGCTGGAGCTCTGCTGTCACAGAGGACGTGGAGGCTACAGCAGCGAACATGTCTGAGATCTTAGCACGCTTTGCAGCATCTACAGTGACACGCTTCAATCTTTTCGCATGCAACTTCTCCGCACGCCCTTTCTGCCGCTTCTCTGTGTTGCCTCTCCTTTGACACACACTCGGCACTGAAACTAGCCAGAATTACAGCGGTCTACGCAGAGAAAGGGTTGGGCTGCTTTTGTCCTACATCCTGATCGCTTCAGTCCACTGTCTATATTGAAAATGGGGTAATGGGCTGCCCCCTCTAAATTGTGGGCCGGTCTCTTAAAAAAGAAAGGGAAGAAAAAAAAATCCAACAGCATCGCCCCCTGAGGACTGTCGGCCCACCGGGCAAATGCCCGGTACGCCATATTGCCAGTCCAGCCCTGGTTTAGAGTGATCACAAGGGCCAGACGTCGTCATTTTATATAATAGGTCAGCTATTGCGACTTGGAAGTCTATGGGTTTTTTGAAGGTGCGGTTTCAAGGCTTGAGCACAGGATGGAGCCTAAGCTTCACCCCCGACGTGCAATATATATTTTTTGTTATGCTTCCTGATATTCCTGTGTTGTCTCTCTCTCTCTCTCTCGCAGAAGTTTCTGTATTCAATTCACAACGTCATAAGTAGAGATGGAAGGATCGATTAGCCGTGCGGAAAGAAAACATTGTTCGTCTGGCAGTTTGTTACCGTATGTGACTCAGACTCATCCAGGACAGTTTGTAACATCTGTAAAATTAGTAAAATCAGCGTCTCTCGCAGGAGAACAAAGACAAAGACATTTAACACTACTAATATGGCACCTCAGAGTACACCACGCGACTGAATACAGTAAGTATCTGCAAACAGCGGAGTTAGCACGCGCAGCTAGCACAATACAAATAACCCAGAACACAGTGCATGCCAGATCTGACCGGTACAAACAGCCCAGCTAACAAAAACAGGTCCCCAGGACGTCCCCCGAACCAACACTGCGGACGTCCCCTGAATGTCGTTTTGTAGGGTCGCCAAAATGTTACAGGGGACGTTCTTATAGGACGTTCGTAGGACTACCAGGAAACCTCCACGGGACTATGAGGGAACGTTCGTGGAAAGTCCTTTAAATTTCTCTTTTGACGTTCTTGGGAGGTTTGTAGGATTACCACAGCCTGGGCTCGCCGCATATTTCACTTCCACAGCACGGAAGTTTAAAAATTTTAATCATCAAAGCAGGCTCGCTTTTTTAATATTCACTTCCTCCTGCACTGTTAACTTCTCACCTGATGGTTAAGGCTCAATCACCCGTTTATATGTTCTGAACTGGACAACTGTTTCGCCTCTTCCGTGTCATTTTCTTCCAGTAACTAAAACACAGACCACCTTTCACAACCGCTCGTAGCACTAAGTACTTTATCTCTTTCTTAAGAATGTTTGTTCATTTACGAGAGCTTTCTAAAACAATTCTTAACCAAAGTACTAGGTAAACTTACTTGAGTAACCTGACCCATTTGTAACTCACTACGTGCTTCTTTATTTACCGTCAGAAACAACAATTTTTTAACCAGCTTAAAATACCTTAGAACTGAGTGTACTTATTTAAAAGCCTGAGTACACAGACATCATAATCTTCATCCTCTGGTACCAGATAAAGAACTTCAGAAGAGCAAAAAAGAAAGCACTCACTGGCTGCTGCAATATAATGTACATTTTCCTTAATTTCAAATTTCATTATAATGTCATGTATCCCACATAGCAAAAGTGATTTAGCCCAGATCCGGTACAAATCATCCAGAAGTTCTGCCCTGGGTCCGTACAGATCCCTATTACACTTGTTATATAAACACATATATACTTTCCATATAGATTAAAACAAGAATGTTATATTTCAATTAATTACATTTAAACATAAGCATATACAAAATAAATAATTCATAAGCAATAGCCTTTAACTTTTTTATTCCACACAATATTAACAAACAGCCATTTCCTACATTGATTAGAGCATTCTTGGACATTGAGACTTGACACGAAGCATCATTTATGTGAGCAGTCTAAAAAGGAAACACAAAAGATTGTTTGTTTGTGAACCAGCATAAATTAAGTGTCATAAATACACAGTCCCTGCTACCTACAGTTGTGACAGTTAGTGAACTATTAAATGCTATCGAGATATCATAATGAAAACTTAATTTATAGTAATTTCATTTCTATTGGGACAGCTGACAAGTAGGTGTTTAAATAAATAAGACAAAACTATATGACAGGGTATGTATATTATACACCCATCAATAAAAAAACATTACAAATAATGTTCTGAGAGGCCTATAATTAAAGTCAGACTACTGACCAGAAAATATCCTGTTACCTAAAGCGGCCCAATAAAAAAATAAATTTGTGGGGGAAGGCTTCCCCTCTAGTTACGCCACTGGTGCGAAAGGTTGTTTTAAAATAACAGAGGTGTGTGAGTGTGTGTGTATATACATACATAAATTTTGAGGGAATGTGATCAGGTGATTATGTAATGATAATCTTGATAGGCCTACTGTTGGACGCTGTCAACTGTAATTAAACCGTTCCACATTATGAACTAAGCCAAAGGAAACAAGGAAAATGGGACAGAATATTGTAAAATTTAAATTACTTAAAAAACAAAAAACAAAAAAACCACACAACTGTATTGTTAAAACGTAGAATTACATAGAATGACATCCCCATTTTTTAAAAATGTGTGCTCCCAATGTGCTCCCTATTCTAATAGTTGCAAGGTGCCATAGAATGCATTTAATCAGTATTAAAAACTGTTCTCTGATGTTGTGTGACCACTGGGTTGAAAAATGCTTTTGTGGTTCTACATATTATTTACATGGTATGGTTTGGTTTGGCCCTAGAATTAAACAAGCTGGTTTCCCTTGTTTGGGGACAAAATTTTGGGTTAAGTAGAGACTGTCAGGTAACATAGTAGGATTTGGGAATCAGCTTGTTTTACCATCCCGGATTTGTAAAGGCAGAATTTGTATTTGAAGGAGGAACAGTGTACAATTCTACACATTGTACACTCATTATTCAAGTATGACAGTTTAAATGTAGTTTTCCATTCAGTACACAGTAATGTACATAATACACCTACAAGTCACATATGCTCTTTGTAGAACATCAGATAACAACTGAATGCATTCATTCAGTATTTTGTGGCCCCAACATATTGGCTGGATAAGTTATGCTGTGTAACCTATGAAATACACATCATCCAACATTTCAACATGCATTAGATAAATCCAAACCTGTAAAACATAATTTACTGAACTAAATGTAACTAACCTTGTCTGATTGATGCAACAGGGCTGATCAGGTGGTCCAATGAAAGAGTCTATGCACAGGTCACAGGTCAACTGGAGAGGGACTGAGCACCAAACACACTTTAACATCATACCATAAAATATTATCTTCGTAAGTCGATTCATTTTACAAAAGAGTTGCATTAGCGAAGCAGAACCAGTCAAAGTGAGCATGCATGCCATTAGATCTTTTTGTCCACAGAACTAGACTGTAGTTATAACCTATAAAATACAAACATATTAATCTGTTTTATGTAACATAACACATTAGATTATTCCAAAACTGTAAAAAAACTAATTTAATGAACTGACTTAAATGCAGCCCACCTTGAATGGAGGCAACAGGTCTGACTTTCAGGTGTTCAAACAATGTCTTACCATCTAGAAAATCCTAGTGAAAAGGTGCATATCATTAGCACAGCGTAGTAACTGTGTTTCAAATGCTTTGTGCTTTTACTGTTAATTCATGTCAGAGTTTAATGATCACTACATTCTCTCAATGCGCAGCTTCATACTATCAAATTATCCTAATTATCACTTCAACGCTAGAAACATTTTCAGACAAGGGCATTCACCAGCTTTTTTTTTTAATTCTCATATTCCACCTTAAATGGTGTCTGAGTGACTCAGTAACCTGAAGGGCTAGAGAGTAACTGCAGGGTTATTTAAGGTGGAATGGAAAAATTAAAACAAGAAGTTGGCGATATTTTAGCATGTGGTCAGATGATAAATCTCTGCTAAACATTAAACATGACTTTTGATTCGTTGTAGGAATACGTTGTTGTTTTTTAAGACGTAGCGTTTGAGAAGCAAACCGAGTTGACGTTATCAGCATTTGTTCAGCTTGGTAGCTAGCTACCGTTAGCTAACTAGCATTGCTAGCTGTGAACTGATTGCCTATAAAGAGCTAGGAGATGTAGGAGCATAAAACACAAATACATCACCAGCACTATCCAACATAAACAAAACAAACCGGCACAAAAATAACATTTAAAAACTCTTAATTGTAACCTACCTTTGCTGAGTCAGACTTCTGCCCCTGGCGTCTGTTGGAAGTGCCTGTTGATGGCTCCTCGCCCTGATTTTGAATGAGTGTGGGTGCTGTGTTCCTTCACGGCTCTGAACGTTACATATGTACCCAAAATGGGACGATGACGAACATCCCGAGGACGTCCGCTGTTTTCTGGGAGTACAGCAGCAGAAACAGCCAGAAAGTTAAAAGAAACACAGCCAGAGTGATTTAGGTTTTATAGCGCTAGATAAGCAGATCTTCTCGGCTGTAGAAGACGTAGCATTCTTGCACTTACTATTCCATCTGGATCCCAGCTATGCTGTTCCTAGTAGGAAATACTTTTCAGATGTCGCTCTTCCGGAGCTGTATCAAACAGTTTACGCCCACATAGACCTTCTAATTTTGTTAAAAATATTATGCTGTTTCACACGAGCTCGTTAAAATGGTAATAAACCAGTTTCCACTATGTTTCATGACTTGCTTGTGTTAATAATATGTAGCCCCACCCTCGATAGGTATCGGCTATCATCCGATCACGCTAAAAGGTGCTCGGTGATCGGAATCGGCCTCAAAAACGCTGGTCAGTCCATCTCTAGTCATAAGCTAAGGACACAGCTACTCGTTTCAACCGCTACTCTAATGTTAACATGAGCATAAGGCCTAGGCCTATACCTTCTAGTTGTTTTTTTAATACAATTATTTTATGAGCCTACTTTAAATATACAGTAACCTGGGGCCCAGACATTGACATATATTATAATAACAATAATGAGGTGAGTTTGAATGTTATGAATGATGTTATTTAAAACTAGTCCACTATTGACAGAGTTTGTGACCAGCGGGGTATGCTGAAGTAGTACATGTGAAGTACGTGGCACACACATACAGCTACTATTCCGTGCTGATGTTTAGGTTGGCGGTGGGGGGCGTTCGGGGGGGATTGGAGATGTGGACGCTTAATTTTTCATTGCTGGCTGATGAGACGTATCGTGCTGGGGTGGAGGGCATTTTGGAAGGGTGCCGCTGCCCCCTGTTCGCCTCTGACATGGACATATAGTGGGAGAACTGCAAGTGGGATATTCAGCGGTTCTCCCAGTTGTATGGCGCACAGCAACAGAAGCAGCTCCGACAGAAGGAGCGACTCTTGCATGAGCGGGTTAGGCGCCGGGATGGGTGGCCCTGATGGGGATGGTGGGAGGTGTGATGTACTTGAGCAGCTCCAGGAGCTGGCTGAGATGCGTTCGAGGCTGTGGTGGATGCAGATGGGAGGGACATGTGCCCACAGAGGAGGTGGAGTGGGCCATTGAGTCGTTGTCACTTGGGAGGGCGCCAGGCATGAATGGGCTCCCGATTGAGTTTTATCTGAGCTTTCACTGAAGTCTTGTGTCTACTTTGAGTGTATGAGAGGTGTTTGAATGAGGGGGAACGGTGCTCTTTAATGCAGACCGGTCTCATATGGCTCATTTAAAAGGGCAGAGAAGGACGGGACGGACTGGGGAACTACAGACTTCTCTCTATGCTGACAGTAGACTACAAGATTCTGGCAAAGGTGCTGGCTGGCAGGTTGGGGATGGTGCTCCCGGGGCTGGTGCGCACTTCTCAGGCGTATGTGGTCCGGGGGCACGATGTGTTTGACCCTATATTTTCTAGCACACAGCTGGTCTCGTATATCCAGTCGCGGGGACTGGGAATTGTGGTTGGACATTGAGAAGGCGTTTGATAGTGTAGAGCATGGTTTCATGTTCGCGGTGCTGCAAGCGTTTTGGTTTGGAGAGGGCTTTTGTCGGTGGGTTAGGCTATTGTACGAGGGAGCTGTGGCGCAGGTTAAATGTAATGGCTTCCTTACCAGGCCCTTTGCTGTCATCCGATCAAAATGTAACAGAACTGCCTATTATTACGTGTAAATGCGACACATAAGGAAAATAAATGCCAAAGTCACTTTGGTACTGTAGGGGCCCAGACAGGCTTGGTTGCCTGCTAGGCCACTCCAAGCCACTGGAGGGAGACTTGGAGCCACCACACCTTAATAAAAAGCAATCAGCAGCACCTGCTTCTCTCCTACCTAAGGGAAGCCAACACTCTCCTCAGTGCTCAGTCTTGAGAAATCTTTGCAGAGTGCACAAGCCTGGCCAGTATCTGGTAAAGCCTCTTGGAATGTTCTCCTGAGTCTGACTACTCCAGTCCTCTTGGGCTTTTTGCTTTTTGCTTGTAGGTGCGGCGGCAGTACATTAAAATGGAGGCAGCTATTGCTGCCCGAGCAGTGAAGGGTTGAGGCGAGGGGGGAGGGGCGGATGGGACAGGACGGGACTGCAGGTTGGGATGTTGTCTTCTCCATGGCTGTGAAAGAAGGCGGGTGTGCAAGGCCTTTTACTGAGTGCCCGCTGAGCATGTTTTACATGTTTTTCAGGGACGTTGCCTTCATCAAGCCCCGCTCTGAGGCTTTTTTGGGGGACAGTGATAGGAGAGGAGGTGTTGGCGACCCTGTGGACAACACTACCGTCTCCTTGCGTCGAGGCGGAAGTAGAGCAGCTCGACTTCCTGCTGAGACACAGAGCCATTTACTCAGCAGCTCGCTTGAAAGTGGCCGGATTGGTGGGTGATGCGACATGTTTAGTGTGCAGATATGGTGTTGAGGACACATTACACGCCTTTTTGAAGTGCCCGGCGCTGGCTCCATTCATGTGTCTGATCCAGCGGATGGCAAGAGTGCTCATGACGGAGGCGGGGTATACTAATTTGGTGAGAAGGGTGGGACGGGCGGGGCTGTTTTTGTTGGGGGCAGGGAGGGGTTGGGGACGCCGTTACATGCTTACCCTCCTCCTCGCATACGCCAGGTGGGCAGTGTGGGCTAAGAGGAATGAGGTGCGGCATGGGGCGGAACCCTTCACACTCTGGACTCTCTTTGAGGCCCGGACTAAGAGGGTGTTGGAGGCAGCGGAGGTATATTATCGAATGGAAGGGTGCCTACGTTGCTTCTGGTGTATGTTTGGGGAGAGTAATACCTGTGTGTATGCTGTCTGAGGGCGAATGAAGATAAAGCTTAATTATCTGCATAAAGAATAATGGTGTTAAGAGTAAGGTGAAAAAGGGTGAATGAGGTCATTTTAAATCTAAAGTGTGCTGTCCTCTGTTTATAGGTCGGGGATGGAGTGGGAACCCTCACGAATCAGTAGAGCAGAGTCCCACTCTTGGCCCTGACTGTGACAGGGGAAGTGATGGCGATAAGGAAAAGGAGCCCGAGAAGTTGGAGGAGGGGAGGGGAAAGGTTTAATGAGGGAATCCAATGTTTTGGTGTGACTGTAAAATCATGTGTCTGTGAGGTAATAAAATTTGTCAAAACAGAACGCCCGATCTCGTCTGATCTCGGAAGCTAAGCAGGGGTCGGGCCTGGTTAGTACTTGGAAGGGAGACCGCCTGGGAATACCAGGTGCTGTAAGCTTTTTCAAGCTCAAGCGCCCACTTTTGTGTGCTGTTTTTTTTTGTTTTTTGTGTGAAATAAAATTGCTTATTCTAAGCCGTTCATGAATCAAAAATAAACACTTTTATGACAAGTAACGGCAAAGAACTGCACCTTGTTTCTCCGATAAAGCATACAATTCCTGTACAGATGAGTGAATATGACATTAGGGATTTTAATTCTGCGATGTAAAATATCAGATTGAAAGAAAACGTTTAAGTTACAGCTCAGATCGCTTCTCTTCCTTGCAGGACCCATATTAGTATATGGTTTATTCTTAAATAAAGAAGTAGCGGTGATTGAATTCTGACATTTGGGGGCGATAGTGAACCACAGAACCTGTCTACCAGACAGAGCTCATAGTGTGTTTGTTTGTTAACCAGTAGTGTATTAGAAAGGGAGGTTTTTGTTGCTCTATAAAGCCTATAAATGGCACCTCTGGGTATTCTCTTTTAATCGCTGCATAAGCCTACAGTCTGAGGGCCGAGATCTGCTAAGCACTTGCCCCGTGTGATATCATCTGCTGGGTTGTTGGCTTAGTTGACATATCTCCATTCCTGGTGCTGAGTAAGCTCCTGAATCTCTTCAACTGTAGTACCTACGAAGACTTTAAATCAGCAAGATTCAGATTTAAACAGCTGAGCACTGTGGGAGAATCGGACCAGAGAAATGTCTGAGTGATATTCAGGGTCAGCTCACGGTGAATAAGTGTGGAGAGTTGGGCTCCTGTAAACGCAGCACACAGTACAAGCCTAGGCATTGAGAGCTGGTGTTCAGGTGCCACACTGTACCTGGCCATTACAAAGGAAGTGAACACTTGACCTTCCTTCTCTGTGGTCAGATATGCCACTTATCCATATGCTTGTTCAGAAGAGTCACAGAAGATGCAGTGTGTACTTTGAGACTTGTGACCATGTGACCATGGGTAGACCCCTGTTGTTCACGCCTCGACAAGCTCTGCTGGAAGGTTTGGATCATCCCAGCTTCTTTTTTTGCCTATAATCTCTGAACAGGGACCTTGGCTCGAGTTGTATTGGCAATGATCACACCCAAGGGATCATATTGACTGGCGAGAACTCTGTAAATAGTTCTCATGGTGGGGAGTTGTAGTTTCAGAGGTCTCACCTTGTGCCCAAGCTGATCAGTGATACAATGCCAGCTCAATCCTAATTTCCTACTGGTCCACATAGTTTCTGATATACCTTTGTGAGGCAAATATTGCACAGCATGGGCTGCATGTAGTACCAAATGGCAAGCCTTGCCATTGGTACACATCTGGGATCTCTACCTTCCGCAGATTCCTCCAAGCAAACCTCAACAGGGGCTGATTTTTTAGGTAGGAGGCATACCTTATGAAACATTGCTTTTATGTCTCCGCTTATGGCTACAGGATACTGCTGGAACCACAAGATGACCCCAATAAGCGATAGTCCGAGGGTGGGACCTGGGAGGAGCTGTTTGTTGAGTGAGTGGCCTTGATAGGAGAATGAGCAGTTGAACACCAATAGTGTTAGCCATTGCGTTGGACAAGGTGGTGTGGTATGAACCAAGACTCACTTGTTGATCCACATTGTCTGGGTTCAGTCGGGTCACACAGCCTCCATCAATGAGCTTCTATATCTCAGACTAGATTTGCGCTTTACCAGGATCTTTGGCCAGCCGTCTTTCAATACTCAGAAAAGATGGCATGACTGCATCCACTGTAATCCTCAACTGTGGTGCCCCTTTAACACAAAGTAAGGGTGTGGTATATCTTAGTACACCCCCGACATAGACTCTGGTGGTGCGTGACTCCAAAAGATCCACTGCTTGTAGATCCTGTTCGGACCAGACAGCCAACTTTTCACTCTGGAAAGGCAGTACATCAAGCTGCCAAAGACATTTACATGTTGATAGATATCATCAGTTACTGGTCTGAGTGAGGTGAAGTAGCATGTGGATGGCTGAACTTCATGAGATGGAAGTCCATCTGGACCCTGAGGAGCCCATCCAAGTTCTGTGACCGGCCTTCATGCCTTATGATGACTGGTACAACTTTCAGAAAGAATTTACCACTTTGGTTTACTAGGGTAAGTGTAGCTTTCGCTACTGGGGTGACGAGATACATGCCAGAGCTTAGCTGAGCAATACCATGAAGCACCTTCAGATGAATCTCTTGGCACTCACTGCAGGCCTTCTTTAGAGTGCATGCCTCAGGCCCATGACTTGTGCGACCACACTTGCGACATCTTTTACCCTTGGTGATCTAAGCCTCTACATGTTCCATGGGACAGAAGGTGATATTTGTACGCTGGGAAATATGATGTTTGTTGCTTTTACAGAAGAGACACAGGCGTTTGGTCTTCTGCTTGACACTTGGTGGAGCAGATTTGGTGGGCTGGGTGCTGGCAATATTTAATTTGTCGGACCCATGATAGATTGCTATAGCTTGGCTCCTTGGTCTTGAAGTGGCTTGTTTATCTTTCTTGGGCTCAGTTTTGTCAGTGTGGTAGCGCTGTGCCATTTTGGATGAGTCGTTGGGCCCCTGCTTTAACTGTAAGCCACTCCGCTAGATCTTTCAAGCTGTAAGGGTTCAAGCTGTTGGTTAGGAGGTGACCTCTCACCTGCAGATGCTCCACGAAGCTGTCCCGTAAGTGCTTTGGGAATTTACTCAGGAGCCGATCTACATGTCCAGTTAATGTAAGCTCTAGCCCTCTGGGGCCTTCAAGTGACGTTAGCATCCCCACCAGCAGATTAACTTTGAGAGAGAAACTCTGAAAAGCCTTGGCATCCCCAGCTTTCACATCAGGAGCATTCAAGATAGCAGCAATCTCGCTCTGAGCAAGCTGGTGTGGTTGACCATATTGTCGCTGTAAGGCTTGCATTGCAGCCGTATAAGGCTGATGATAATGCCGACAGGATTGAGCTATCATGCGATCTTCATCCAGGATAAGATGCTCCATGAGCACTCTGTATTTATAGTATTCAGTGAGCTCATGATGTGGATCTAAGAGGCAGTCTAGGGCCATCTTTAAATCTGTGAATTCTCTTTCACTGTCATGCTCAAGCTTGGAGAGTTTAGGCACCGGTACAGGCTGAATACATTGCTGGGCTGGCGACAGAGGTGGTGCTGCAGCTGAATGCTGGAACATGCTTGGTGATGAAGATTGGACTGGCCTAACAGAAGGGGCCAACTGATAAGTCACTGAGGCAGGTGGAAGTGCTGATGGTTGATATGCGGGCTGAACGAATGGCACAGGTGGGGGCTGATGCACCTAATGAACTGAGTAGAAAAGATGAGATGGCTGAGCAATCTGAGTGCTGTTTGCCTGATATACTGGCTGCAGGTCCAGGCTGGAGTGTCTGCTGGTTCTGCATTAAAGGGTGATATCTTTGGCGGCTAGGCATACATGGAGGGAATGAAAGTGGCTGACCTCCACCAAAGCTGGCATGCTGACCAGTATGGGTCACAAGAGGTAAGGTGGATGGCACAGACGAAGGCAATGCTTGAGTCGAAGTGCAATGTGGCAGCGTCTCAGCTGAAGTTGGAGAGTGGACATGGTGCTGTAAGGTTGCACTCAGTGGCTCTTGAGAGTGGACACTATGGGAAGTACGAGATGCTTATCCACTTATGATTGAGCTACAGTCCCCATCACTCATCTCCAATGTCTCCATTTCCACTATGGTGAATTTGCATTTCAAATTAATGTTCACTGAGACTCAGAACCTTGTTTATTTGGAAGGAGAGGTTCTGACTATCTGCATGACTATCACATTCATTTACCTCTTGGCATATCCTTAGCTGAGCTAGCCCAGACGGGGCAAATAACACTGCACTTGGCTGGTGACCCCCTGTAACAGATTCGGACTGAACATTGGATAACTGCAGCCTGGGTGTACTCACCCTCTGGACACTGCCCTGGGCACTATGATGGTCGAATGACTCTGATGGTGTCACCAAGGAAGGAGATAATCACACTTGTTATTGTTGCAGATATGCTGGAAGGTGCCTGCTCCTCTTATCTCCTGATGAGATAATGTAGTGAACTCCTGCTGCTCCTTGCTCTGCCATAATGCCACAGTGGGTGAAGAGATCCGGCTCGAAGGACCAGTTGTTAGATAGCTCTTTAGCAAACAGGGCAGCTTATGCTGGGATTCCTCATCCACAATAGCACACTGGTAAGAGAGTTGACATGGAGACAGAGAATGCAGTTTGCAGTGTGTGGCAGCTCAGCAGGAGTGTACAGAGTTACAGTAGTATGTGGTTTTCTGCAATAACAGACAGATAAGCTAAGTACAAGAAATTTATAAACATTCTTCAAATGTAGCTTTGTTTGTTACATGGACTGACTAATAAGATTAAGTCACGTTAAACTAAACAGTAGTGCATTTTCCCTGCTGCTGAGCTCAGACAACACAGACAACTGGACGATACATCTAGATGTATTTAACTGTAGTATCCCCAAGCTAACAACACAGCTTTAAATAACACTGTAACTGAGTCAGATTTATCAAAATTCCACAAATGGTAAACTAACCTTTTCACGAACGCATGAACTGAACTCTGTTCAAGGGAGATAAAGAGAAGCTCTTAGCTAGCTGCTGCAGCTACACACCATGTGCTAAGGACCCTGCAGAGCTGTCCAACACTTGCCTGAAAATGCCCCCTAGAGGGGCTAGAGTGAAAGTCACATACAGCTGAAGGGAATTTGCAACAGTACCTTTGCCTATTTGTCAGTTTTTTTTTTGTTTTTTTTCTCGCTCCAATTTCATTTGTATGAGGTCACGATTCATGTAGTAGCTGAATGGTTCGGCTAAGTGCATAAAACTCGTCGTTGAAGTATTTTTCGAAACGTCTGTGTAGCAAATTAATGGCATTTTCACTTCCCGAAGCAGAGCCGTTGAGAACGTGGAGGCTGACTGTTCTGCTGTATTCCAGCAGCACAGCTCTTTTCGTTCACTATTGGGCTCCAAATGGCAATGAGCTCTTGCTTCACAATTATAAATAGACTTATCCGCAGTGTGTCTCTCGCTTACGGCCATACCACCCTGAGAACGCCCGATTGAGTGGTGATTGGGGTCAGGTGCGCGTCGACGTGAGTGTGCGTGAGTGGCTTGCGGTTGGAGTGTTGGCACGACATGTCTCAGCCCTTTCCCTTTTTTGTTTCTTTTCGGTGCTTTGCTTGATTGTTTTTGCTCCATTTTGTTTTTTTGACTCCCCTGGTGCTGCGGTGGCCAGGGGAGGGTGAGCCCCGGTCCTCCCCCCCCAGCTGGCGTATGCGGGACCCCAGGCAGGGGTGAGTGTGTAAAAAGGAGTGGGGACGAACTGTGGATAGTTTGACCGCTAAGGTGGCTGGGGTACCTCCAGGCTGTGTTTCTAGAGGTGGGAGGGGAGGCAGTGTCAGTGCGGCCAGTGTTGCTCCCGATGCCGATGGGCGTTTTGCCCGTGAGGTAGGTGGAGTGGGATGTGCTAAGGCGTATGTGGTCAGAGGGCGCGATGTGTTTGACCCTATATTTTCCATCACGCAGCTGGTCTCGTATATCCAGTCGTGGGGGCTGGGAGGTTATCTCCTGAGGTTGGACATTGAGAAAGCTTTTGATAGTGTGGAGCATGATTTTATGTTTGCGGTGCTGCGAGCTTTTGGGTTTGGTGAGGGTTTCTGCCGATGGGTTAGGCTACTGTATGAGGGGGCTGTAGCGAGGGTTAAATGTAATGGCTTCCTTACGAAGCCCTTCGCTGTCACCAGGTCAGTGCGACAGGGGTGCCCGCTCTCAGCAGCGCTCTACTCGCTGGTGTCGGAGACCCTTGGGCTGGGTATTATGAAGGCGTTGGGGGTGGAGGGTTGCTTTCAGGTGGGGTGTTATGGTCCCACTCCGGCCGTTTTTATGTTTGCTGACGACGTAACGATCATTGTCCCGGAGAGGGTTAGCATGGGTTTGGTGTTGGAGGAGGTGGGAAAATTTGGAAGGGTGTCAGGAGCATGTGTTAATTGGCAGAAGTCTAGTATCCTTAGGCTGGGGGGAGCGCCATCACCTTCGACTGACCTAGGTATCCCTGAAGCTGGGGGTAGTATTAAAGTTTTGGGAGTGGTGGTCGGTGCAGATAAAGATAGGGCAGTTGAGATACTATGGGGGGATCTCCTCCAAAGGATGCGGGGCAGACTGGCCTTTTGGAGGGGGAGAGTACATACCTTGCGCGGACGTGTGGTGGTGCTTAATGCGCTGTTCCTATCAAAACTGTGGTATGTGTTGGCGGTGTCAGCATTGCCGCTGTGGGCCCTGCGCGCTCTCCGTGGAGAGATTCTGGCTTTTTTTGTGGGGTGGGGGGGCGGCGAGGGTGGCCTATGACACAGTCATTGGATCGGTTCGGTGGCATGGGGCTGCAGGACCCCTTGTCCAGGCTGAAAGCCTTGCGTGTTAGAACAGTGAGGCGTTTCCTGGAAGGGAAGGGACGGGGTAGCTGGGAGGGTTTGTTTTTGGTGCACTTGGACATGGTGGGGGGCCTGGGGCTGGGTGGGGAGGCCTTATGTCTCTTGCCTGTTCCCTCGATGCTGTCTTCGCTGCCGACCTTCTGTAAACAGCTTTTTGTGGCCTGGGGGGGCTGCTACCTAGCCTGAAAGTAGACTGGACTAAGCGCTCTGCAGTGCTGAAGCAACCTCTCTTCTTCAACCCGGTAGTGAGGTGGGGCGGGAGAAGGAAGTGGCATGCGGAGTGGATGGCGGCTGGAATTGTTCGTTTTGCGGATGCATTGTATGAGGGTGTTCCAGGCCTTCTACCGCTCCAGGCGGTCATAGATACATTGGAGGTTGAGGAAGACCCGGAACAATGGGAGCGGGTGAAACGGCAGTACGCTGAGTTGGAGGCTGCTATTCCTGAGCGATGGAAGGTTGAGGCGAAGAGGGAGGGATGGATGGGGCAGGATGGGAGGAATGGAGGGCTAGCTGCTGGTTGGGACGTTGTGTTCTCGATGAATGGGACAGAAGGTGGGTGCGCGAGGCCTTTTATTGAGTGCACACTGGGTATGTTTTATGTGTTTTTTAGGGATGTTGCCTTCGTCAAGCCCCGCTCTGAGGCTTATTGGGGGACGGCGTTAGGAGAGGAGGGGGTGGCGGCCCTATGGTCAACACTAAGGTCTCCGTGTGTTGAGGCGAAAGTGGAGCAGCTCGACTTCCTGCTGAGACACAGGGCCATTTATTCAGCGGCTCGGTTAAAGGTGGCTGGATTGGTGGGTGATGCAACATGTTTCGTGTGTAGGGATGGTATTAAGGACACGATGCACGTTTTCTTGAAGTGCCCAGCGCTGGCTCCCTTTATGAGTCGGATCCGGCGGTTGGCTAGAGTGCTACTGACAGAAGAAGGGTATATTGATATGGTAAGGAAGGTGGGATGGGCGGGGCTGTTTTTGTTGGGAGCAGAACGCCCGATCTCGTCTGATCTCGGAAGCTAAGCAGGGTCAGGCCTGGTTAGTACTTGGATGGGAGGCCGCCTGGGAATACCAGGTGCCGTAAGCTTTTTCAAGCTCAAGCGCCCACTTTTGTGTGCTGTTTTTTTTTTCTCTCTCTCTCTCTCTCCTCAATTTATTCTTCTATTACTTTTCCTTTCATTCATGCTTTCCTGAAGCTTAAGTCCTTGTGTATTAATAGTGGGAAAAGAACAACATAAAAAAAAAAAAAACCCCGGCAGTAATATATCTCCTCAACAAGCCGGCAGGGGTCGCGAGTCTCTTAGTTTATTCACAGAGTAATTCGTGTGAAATAAAATGGCTTATTCTAAGCCGTTCATGAATTCAAAATAAACAAAAAAAAACACTTGACAAGTAACGGCAAAGAATTGCACCTTGTTTCTCCGATAAAGGATACAATTCCTGTACAGATGAGAGAATATGACGTTAGGGATTTTAATTTTGTGATGTCAAATATCAGATTGAAAGAAAATGTTTAAGTTACAGCTCACACTGATCGCTTCTCTTCATTGCATATTAGTATATGATTTATTCTTAAATAAAGAAGTAGCAGTGATTGAATTCTGACATTTGGGGGAGATAGTGAACCACAGAACCTGTCTAGCAGACAGAGCTCCTAGTTTGTTGTAGTTGTAAACCTGGGGTGATACAATTTAAAGATTATAATATGCACATAAACCTACAAAATCTTTAATAATTAAAAGGACATAAACAAAAGCACTAAAGAGAAAATGCATGACTTCATAAGTTCGTTGTTCTTTTCCCACTATTAATACACAAGGACTTAAGCTTCAGGAAAGCATGAATGAAAGGAAAAGGGATAGAAGAATAAATCGAGGAGAGAGAGAAAAAAACAACAGCACACAAAAGTGGGCGCTTCAGCTTGAAAAAGCTTACAGCACCTGGTATTCCTAGGCAGTCTCCCATCTTATTACTAACCAGGCCCGACCCTGCTTAGCTTCCGAGATCAGACAAGATCAGGCGTTCTCAGGGTGGTGTGGCCGTAAGCGGGAGAGTTTGTCCGGATAAGACTATTCAGCACTCAGTCTTCATTTAGAGTCTATTAGAAAACCAAAAAAAACGCTGCTGCTAAGGCAACACAGATCTCCGAGTGGCCGACATGATTTAATCACATTAAAGGCCCTCACCCCCAAGACCTCACTGTGTTTCAAACAGGGAATCAAAGTTGAACGACTGTATTCTCGATTAAACAGCTTAATAGGAATATGATGGACTTTGTCCCACTCAAACTTACCATCTGTCTTAGAGCGCCATAGACTTTAGGCTTATGCTTATGCAACGGCTTATGCAGCGGCTCGTCTTCAATCTTCCCAAGTTCACTCATGTCACACCACTGCTGCGCTCCCTTCACTGGCTTCCTGTAGCTGCTCGCATTCAGTTTAAAGTTCTGATGCTTGCCTACAAAGCCAAGAATGGACCAGCTCCTCCTTACCTTATGGCAATGGTCAAAAGTCGAACTGCACCTCGAGCCCTTCGGGCTTCAAGTACGGCTCGGCTTGACCCGCCATCACTTAAGATTCATGGAAGACGCGCAACAAAATGCTTCTCTGTCCTGGCACCCAGATGGTGGAACGAACTTCCACTGGCTGTCCGAACAACGAACTCTCTCGCGGTCTTCAGACTGAAGACCCATCTCTTTGTAAAGCACTTATAATCACTAATATACTAAAGTATGGTATAAACTGTAATTACACTTTATCTTCTAGGAGCACTGGCTAAGTAATGCACTTGTACTGTATGTAGTCTTGTATTTGTTCTCTTCTCTGTAGGTGTTCTAGTCTTGCTAGGTATTGCATTGTCTTTTTTCTAGGTATCAGCACTGGCACTTGTTTATGGCAGTGTTTGAGTATAGAGTGGTTTGGACTTAATCCTGTTGTACTAGATAGAGATTCATGCCCTAACCAACACTAAGCACTTTTGTCGCTCTGGATAAGAGCGTCTGCTAAATGCCGTAAATGTAAATGTAAATGATTAAAAGAGAATACCCAGAGGTGCCATTTATAGGCTTTATAGAGCAACAAAAACCTCCCTTTCTAATACACTGCTGGTTAACAAACAAACAAACTATGAGCTCTGTCTGGTAGACAGGTTCTGTGGTTCACTATCGCCCCCAAATGTCAGAATTCAATCACTGCTACTTCTTTATTTAAGAATAAATCATGTACTAATATGCAATGAAGAGAAGCGATCAGTGTGAGCTGTAACTTAAACGTTTTCTTTTAATCTGATATTTTACATCACAGAATTAAAATCCCTAACGTCATATTCTCTCATCTGTACAGGAACTGTATCCTTTATCAGAGAAACAAGGTGCAATTCTTTATCATTACTTGTCATAAAAGTGTTTTTTTTTATTCATGAACAGCTTAGAATAAGCCATTTTATTTCACACGAATTACTCTGTGAATAAACTAGGAGACTCACGACCCCTGCCGGCTTGTTGAGGAGTTATATTACTGCTGTTTTTTTTGTTTGTTTTTTTTTGGTTATGTTGTTCTTTTCCCACTATTAATACACAAGGACTTAAGCTTCAGGAAAGCATGAATGAAAGGAAAAGGGATAGAAGAATAAATCGAGGAGAGAGAGAGGGACTTAAAAGCAGCATTACGTTCACACTCTTTTACGTGAATGTAATGCTGCTTTTAAGTCTGGTGACAAGGATGCTCTTAGATCTGCTAGAGCTAACTTGAACCGAGGTGTCAGAGCAGCAAAGCGGGCTTATGCTCAGAAAATCCAAAACCACTTCACTGACTCCAAAGACTCCAGGCGCTTGTGGCGGGGCATTCAGTCCATCACGGACTATAGGCCACGCCCACCACTCAGCAATGACAGCACAGACTTTCTTAACACACTCAAC